>CAUYLG010012163.1:0-22107 GCA_963573385.1 Cacajao melanocephalus
CGCTGGCTCCATTGTGAATTTGCGGCAGGGAGGGGGCGGGGAGGCTGGGTGGGCAACATGGCGGTTCTCAAAGAGACCACGTCCTTGTACAGGCACCCGCCCCCACCCATGCACCAGGCCGGCTGCTGCCTCCCACACAGCAGTTGGTAATTATAACTCCCACCCTGCACAGTCACCTGCCACCTCAGTGACAGGCAGCACGACCATCACAGTATATGTCATCACATCTAGACAGTGCCTGAGCCCCCTAGGAATTCATCTGACACACTGGCCTGTGGGTATCAGATGACCCTGTGGTCAAATAAATACAAATCCAGGCTGGGAGTGCTGGCACCTGACTGGACCTCCAACTTTTCGGGAGGGCGAGGTGGGAGAGTTGCTTGAGCCCAGGAGTTCAAATCTAGCCTGGGCGACACAGAGAGACCCTGTCTCTTAAGGAAAAAGGAAATCCAGACTTAGATAAAAAGAAACTAATCAAAAAGCCTATTACCATAGAGCGAATGCTCTGGTTTTATTAACCTGCATGCAGCCAAAATCAACTAGATAAAGCTTTTTTTGAGTAGGCTTGGGTAAGCAGGACTTACAGAAACTTTGTTATGGAGGAGGGCAAGTGGATGGGTAGACACATGGCAAAATCAGGTCTCTTCAACAAGAGATAGTTTTCTCTATAGTCAGCAGATTGTGCAACTGAGCTGTTCAGGAGGACAGTGCCCATCTGAGTGCTTGGGTGAAAGGCAACATTTAGGGACTTACAGGTAAAAATCCCAATTAAAGTTTAGTCAAGCCAAAGTCGCTGATAAAAAGTTGGCAACTGTGAGCCCATGGTTATTCTTTCACTGTTTCAGAGAGACAACATCTGTCTGTCCTTCAGTGCTGTTAGGGATGGAGTAACCTTCATTGCAAGGTTGAGGCTGGTTCAATTAGGTCTCAGGGGTGGGCTGGCCTTCATGTTGTCAACGGCCCGGAAGAGCCACCTGTGCCATCTGCTGACTGTGTTCTAGAACGACAGGTATTAGAGAGTCTTAGAGGTCAGCATTTAAGAGAGGCATACTTAGCATATGTTTAAACGAATAATTATTAACCCTTTTCCTGTTTAGAAAAAAAAAGTGCAGCTGGCTGCGACTGCTCATTTAATTTTGCATAAACACATTCTTTGAGGCCAAAGCAAAGGTAACTGATTTTCAATGTGGAAATAAAATATAAAAACTGTTCTTGAAGTTATTTCTAAACAGACCTGCATCATCTATTTTGGAGAAATTGGATTCATCAAATGATTCTTTGACCAACAGCTGTTTAACGATGTTAACATCACGCATAGGAATGCTACGTTTTCTAGGATCTGACATTTTCAGCGACCAAGAATTACGATATTTTGTAAATGGAAATATCACCGCTAAAAACAATGCTATAAATAGAATAATGTCTTTTGTTTCCAATGTCAATATGCTAGATAAAAGCAAAAGTAATAAAGCAAGAACTTCATTGGCAAAGTTATCTTCGGGTAAATGCTGCAGCCGAAAGGGTGAGTGTTCTCAGGTCAAATGGGAAAGGGTTAAAGGTTAAACTAGAGAGTAACCAAGATCTGAGGTTTGAAGGAAGCTCGCCTAAAAGGCCTTGAGATGTTCGGGCTGCAGTGTCCTTAAACAGAAATATAAGGACAACAGTGGCAATTCAATGCTTTTCCTGGTTTGCAGTCTAAATATTTTTGGTGATGGCATAGACATCAGAGAGGTCTGTGGAAACATACGCACATCAGTTACTTCTGATTGCACAATCCCAAGTGCCCTTTGGGAAGCAAGGATCATGTCCTATACCAGCCAATTGTTGTAGGCCACTCACTGGAGTTCTTTTTTTTTTTTTTTTTTGAGACAGAGTCTTGCTCTGTCTTCCAGGCTGGAGTGCAGTGACACAATCTTGGCTCACTGCAACCTCTGTCTCCCGGGCTCAAGCAATTCTCCTGCCTCAGCCTCCCGAGTACCTGGGATTACAGCCGTGTGCCACCATGCCCAGCTAATTTTTGTATTTTTTGTAGAGATGGATTTTCACCATGTTGGCCAGCCTGGTCTCGAACTCCTGACCTCAGGTAATCTGCCCACCTCGGCCTCCCAAAGTGCTAGGATTACAGACATGAGCCACCATGCCCAGCCTGAGGCACCTGAACCTTTCAGGAAAGAACAACCTGAACCTTTGCATTTGGACCCATCTTGGTCTCCACCTCATGTGTCTCCTCCCTTGGCTGATTTTCAGCTCTATTCTATTCCCTGTAGTAAACCGTAACTGTGAGTACTGATAAGTGTTCAGTGAGTTCTGTGAGTCCTTCTAGCAAACTGTTGAAGCTGAGGGTGGTTTTCGGAACCCTTCAAACTTGTACTTGATGTCAGAAAAGAGGGCAGTCTTCCATGTGGACACGGTGCCCTCTAAAGCTTCATAAATTGCCCTAACTTACTTGGACAATTAAGGGAATACTTACGTATTGAGTGCTGAAAACCCCAGCCTTCCACTCAGCTCTTACAATGCTGGCAGCTGGGAATAAGGAGCAGGACATTGGCTTATTCTACTCTGGGGAATATGATCAACTTAAGAAACACCTAATGATAATGACTATATTAGGGAGTGTTTGCTGTGTAACAAATGACCCCCAAATTCGGTGGATTAAGATGAAGGCTTTGTTAATCACAGCCTTGCAGTTTGGCTGAGCAGTTTCTCTGCTCTGGGTCAGTTCATCTGGGCCTTTGTGTTCTAGGAGAGCTTCCCTGTCTTGTCCAGTGGTTGGCTTGATGTCAGCTGGAACAGCAGCCATGTGTCTTCCATCGTCCATCAGGAAAATCTAGGCTTTTGTGGTGGCAGAAGGGTCCCCCAGCTGCTAACGTCCCATCTGCCAAAGCAAATTGTCTGGTCAAACCTAGGTTGAAGAGATAGAGAAACAGGCTCCAGCTCTTGACTGACAGAGGGGCAAAGTCACCTTTCAAAGGCGTGGGCATCACGCAGGATTCTCTAGAAACAGAACTAACAGAAACTGACGTCCATAGGGCAGGCCAGCGTGAGGGAACTGCAACAAGATTTCTTTTTCTTCTTTTCTTCCTTTCTTTTTTTTTTTTTTTTTGAGATGGAGTCTCACTCTGTTGCCCAGGCTGGAGTGCAGTGGTGTGATCTCGGTTCACTGCAACCTCTGCTTCCTGGGTTCAAGTGATCTTCCTGTTTCGGTCTCCCGAGTAGCTGGGATTACAGGTGTGTGTCACCTTGCTAGGCTAATTTTTGTATTCTTTTTATTAGAGACAGGGTTTCACCATGTTGACCAGGCTGGTCTCAAACTCCTAACCTCAGGTGGATGCATCTGCCTAGGCCTCTCAAAGTGTTGGGATTACAGGTGTGAGCCCCCATGCCTGGCCTGGCAAGATTTCTACATTACAGACTTCTCTGGTAAACTGCAGGCTTTACTCCTAAGTTGTTGAACTGATTGGATGAGGTTCATCTACATGATGGAAAATGACCCGTTGTATTTAAAGTCAACCAATTGTAAATGTCAATCATGTCTGTGAAATACCTTCATGTAGACTATTGTTCAATCAAACAGCTGGGCACCACAGCTTTGCCAAGTTGACACATCAAATGTAACCATGACAGAGTGTTATTCAGGAACGGGAGGAATTGGCAGCTGCTGTTCAATCTACACACTGGCATTGATGGTTCCCCAAGGAAACAACCACATAGAGGACAGATCACCCATAACCATCCAGTGAATCCCAAGGCCAAAAAGCTCTACCCATGGGCTCAGAAATTTCAATTAGCTTCCTAGCACCTCTCTCTTACAAATGAGTAGACAACCAAAGATTACCAGACACGTGCAGGAAGCCTCTGTCAGGCAAGATAGGAACCCAAATAAGCAAACAAGGGTTAAAACGGAAACAGAGGAAATGATGTAGGGGGAAGAAAACATCTTTGAAAACCTCATGAATCTCCTCACATGAGAGATGATAGAGAATCTATGAGATAAGAATAGGAATATGTAGGGGCCAGGCGTGGTGGCTCACGCCTGTAATCCCAGCACTTTGGGAGGCCGAGGCAGGCAGATCACGAGGTCAAGAGATTAAGACCATCCTGGCCAACATGGTGAGACCCCGTCTCTACTGAAAATACAAAAATTACCTGGGCATGGTGGCACATGCCTGTAATCCCAGCTACTCAAGAGGCTGAGGCAGGAGAATCCCTTGAAACTGGAAGGCAGAGGTTGCAGTGAGCCAAGATCATGCCACCGCACTTTAGCCTGGTGACAGAGCGAGACTCCATCTAAAAAAAAGAATAGGAAGATATAAAAAATAAAATTTGGGGAATAAAGAAAAGTTCTTGGGAACTATATAAAAAACACAAGTGAACACATGGAGACCTTGGAAAATAGGTCAAGTGAGTCGCCTCGAAAGTGCAGTAAGAAGAGAAGGGCATGGAAAACGGGAAAGAACTGGTAAGAAAATGAGGAGGGCTGGAGGTCCAACATCGGAGAGACAGGAATTCTGCAGAGAATAATTTTTCTTTCTTTTTTTTTTTTTTTTGAGATGGAGTTTCAGCTCTTGTTGCCCAGGTTGGTGTGCAATGGCGCGATCTTGGCTCACTACAACCTCCTCCTGGGTTCAAGTGATTCTTCTGAGCCTCAGCCTCCTGAGTAGCTGGGATTACAGGTGCCTGCCACCACGCCTGTCTAATTTTTTTTGTATTTTTAGTAGAGATGGGGTTTTACCATTTTGGCCAGGCTGGTCTTGAACTCCTGACCTCAGGTGATCCTCCTGCCTCGGCCTCCCAAAGTGCTGGAATTACAGGCGTGGGCCGCTTTGCTCAGCTAAGAATAATTTTTAAAAATGAGAAACATGATCATCTATCAAGAAAAGTGATAGAAGAACATGAGTTTCCAGATACAATTCTATGTCATGAAGTCCATCACCTTCTTATAATCTGAACACATGATGAAGTTACTTTGAAATGAATTGTCTCAGGTTGGTTCCTGGGGAAACCAACTCAGAAGGAGATTTGCATGTAAAGCATGTTGGAGAATGAAGAATGGAGGACTGGGGACACCAGGAGTCCGAAGGTGCATTCCCAGGAACTGTCTTGGTCTGTCCCAGTGGCTCTGGAGCTCAGATGACCCTTAGAGACGCCCCAAACTGAGGCAAGGGAACTAAACCTTTGTACGATCCCCCACTGCCCAGCACTTGCTCTAAGCCGTTTCTGAGGAGGGGCTGTGACTGCTCTGAGAGAGAGGCTCTCTGAGGACCGCAGTGGCCCCAACTCTCAGCAGCGGAGAGAATTTGAAAGGGGACTCTGTGGTCCGCATAACATCCGCTTTGTTAATTAAACTGGAAGCTTCTGGTTTTGACATCTTTCAAGTCTTTAATGCTCACTTGGTCAACGACCTCTAGTTATACTGCTGACCTTCACCACGTCGGCTTGCAGACAGCCTGTGCTTGGGCTGCCCATGCCATGCAGCAAGCTGGTTGCCGGGTTGGGGCACTCAGCCCCAGGTGAGGTGCTGAGGCCGGTAGTGGCCACAGTTACCCAGCGCTCCCTGGTGGGGGAGTGTGAAGTCTCTCCAGTTTGGGGATAGGAGGGGGACATTAAAAGGACTATTGTTGCTGCACACATCGGTCACATGGATTTCATCAGCGATAATGCAGGCATTTTGCTATTGCTAGATCTGACTACCACACCCATCTCTCATTTGGGTCTCAACTCCAGCAGAAAAAAAGAGATGCCTGTGATGAGGTCCCTTGACCCTTACTGTGTGGCTGTGCTTATTCAAAAAGCATCCAAACTATTACATTTACAAATATTCATGTTTACCACAGTGACGAATTAGAAGTATCTGCATCTTAAATGACTTTTCAATTTACAAAAGATTGATCATCTAGCACTACATAAGGAATTTTCTTAGTAAGCTTTAAATGTAATTCCAGTTACACAAATTCAGATAACTTCTCATTCATTGCCAAAGCTGCTTCTATATCATATCTATATCCTATTTATTCAGTGGTGCCTGTAAGTGCAGCAAGCTTGCGAGATGGTTAGAAGCGAAGGGAAAAACACCCACACTGAACGCCTTCTGGGTTCTACAACCAGCTATGGTGCTTCTCACTCTCTCTCTCTCTCTCTCTCTCTCTCTCTCTCTCCACACACACACACACACACACACACACACACACACAGGTAGTTGTTATCTCCTCCTTACATGTGAGGTAGCTGGTTCAGAGGAGTTAATAAAATGGCCTGGCATCACACAATGCCAGCAAAAAAATCAGCAATCGCATCCCCTGCTGCCTGACAGCACATTTTCTGAAGTTTCACATCCAAGCTGTTTCCTAGGTAACCACCATACAGCCTCCAGGACCTTCTGCATAAATAGGGAGGAAGGGGGAATCCAGCCAGCACCTCTCATTTCCTGCATCTTCAATAGCGCAGGCCTTTGTCAGGGCGTTAATGTGGCGAAAACAGAAAGCCCCAGAGCTTGTCCGTGGGATTCTAGTTCAAATGAGATATTTCCACTCACTGAAGGGCCTGATTCATTGAGAATCTTGCCTGTCAGAGCACTGAGCCTGTTTCTATTTTTATTCACTCCCCTGCCTTTTCCTTTTCTCCCAGCCTTTTTGTTCTTGCAGCAAGGAGTGAGTACTCCTTCTTGTTCACATGAGCCTGTGCCCCTCAGAAACGCCAGGATCTGGGCAACCCACCCACTCCCCTGATAGGCAAAGGGCTCTGCAGAGTTGTCAGTCTCCGGCCCTGGGACCAGCCAGGACAAGGCCCAGGGCTGGCAAGACTCTGGGTCACAAGGCCTATTCATCCTGGTGTGGCTTCTTGGCTTAGTGTGCTGTCTCTGAAGACGGCCATAGAGACTTAAAGAACTTGCTGTCTTTTCCCTGTTGCAAGAGACAGGTCTAGGTTGAAGGACGAGGTGCGAGAAATTAAGGTCATGGCAGCCCACTCCCTTACCGCCTTTGACTATTTGATCTCCATCCAACCAAAGCATTTCATCTATACTTTACTGAGAAGCTGAAAGGCACTCTGCTTTTATGAGCAGCTCTCTTCAGAAATGAATATTAATGACATTCAAGCTCATGGGTGTTGCTGAAAGCCATTTTTCTTGGCAATATTATGTGCAAGGAACAGGTTGGAAATGTCTGTGGCCAGTCATATTATGTATGGCTGTATTAGTCCGTTCTGGCATTGCTGTAAATACCTACCTGAGATTGGGTAATTTACAAAGAAAAGAGGTTTAATTGACTCACAGTTCCAGGCTGTACAAGAAAGATGGCTGAGGATGCCTCAGGAAACACAATCATGGCAGAAAGCAAAGGGGAAACAGGCATGTCTCACATGGCCGGAAAAGGAGGAAGAGAGCAAAGCAAGAGGTGCTACGCGCTTTCAAACAACCAGATCTCGTGAGAACTCACTCGCTAACACAAGCGCAGCCGGGGGGACATCCACCCCCGTGATCCGGTCCCCTCCCACTAGATCCCTCCTCCAACACTGAGGATTACAATTCAACAGGAGATTTGGGCAGAGACACAAATCCAAGCCATATCAATGGTTAAGATCTTCACTTGCCATTTCAAATATCCATGGTGAGCTGCAGCGCGGCACCGGTCGCCATCAAGAGGCAGCAGACTAGCTGTGGTGCTGGCTCACAGGGATGGGAATGGCAGACACAGATATTCATTAGGAAGGCATTGCATCCAGGGTTTTGAGCTGGTGGGTGAGGGCGGCAGGCTCTGTCTCTGGACTTGATGGTGCAACAAGTCACGCTATTAGTTCTGGATGGGACAGGCTCAGGGCCCAGTGCCCAAGCAGCAGGGTGGGGCCGACACAATCCCAGGATGCTGTAGCTAGTGGCTGGATATGAGGTGGCCCTATTGAATACCAGCGATACATTTTTCGGGTGTGGTGCTGCCACTACGGTTACCTCAGAGAATGCCATTGTCCCCAGGAGGTGCGTGATGAAACATTTAGGGTGAAGCGTCATGATGTCTGCAATCTACTTTGAAATAACTCAGCAAAAAAAAAAAAAAAAGCTTACATGCAGATGTGGCAAAATGGGCAAAATGTTAAAAACTACTGAAGGCAGAGAAAGGGTACACGGAGACTGTGCTATTCCTTCAACTGGTAGGTTTTAAGGCTTTTTAAAAATAATTTTTTGAAGTTTTTCAAAACAAGTTAATGGGCCAGCCATGGTGACTCACGCCTGTAATCCCAGCATTTTGGGAAGCCGAGGCAGGCGGATCAGCTGAGGTCAGGGATTCAGGACCAGCTTGGTCAACATAGTGAAACCCTGTCTCTACTAAAAATACAAAAATTAGCTGGGTGTGGTGGTGCATGCCTGTAGTCCCAGCTACTTGGGAGACTGAGGCAGAAGAATTGTTTGAACCCAGGAGGCGGAGGTTGCAGTGAGCCAAGATCACGCCACTGCACTCCAACCTGGGCTGGAGCCACAGAGTGAGACTCTGTCTCAAAAAAAAAAAAAAAAAAAACTAAAACAACAAAGGGTTAATGATTGGTTCTAGGCTTGAAACATGAAGCAGTTTTCCAGTTTTCCTCACAACTGGCCTAGAGTTCAAAACTAGAATAAGCGGTATAGCTAGTTACTACTTTGCTGACTTTCTCATCCTAAATGTAGTGCAGTCCAGACAGAATGGAATATGATAAAGCTGCTACCTTTAAATCCGACCAGTTCAACAGATATTTCATAAAACGGGCTTGTGAATGCTATTTTTATCTTGTGTTTTCTTGTTCTCACATTTTCAGTGCTTAATTGTTTTTCTCATTCAAACGAATGTTTTATCTGACAACCCATCCTGTGGCCGGAAGTGGAAGCATGTGCCATCTAGAGATTATACCACAAAAATGGACAGCAAGTCTTCTAGATCCTGCACGCTCCTGCTTTTGTAGCTCTGATAAAATAACGCAATCAACCAAAACGCATATGTGGCTACTTGCTCATAATCAGCATGAAAAAAATAGGTACTCTGTATGTTGATGCTTGTGAAAATATATTTTGAATACATAACTCAAATAAGTAAAGACATAAAAATTACGCGATGATGTCTATTTCTCTTCCGAGATTGTAAGTCCCTTAAGGGCAGGAACAGTGTCTTATTTATAGTTGTGTCCCTGGTGCCTAGCCCCATAAATATTTGTTGAATAAATGAATGCGTAAATAAATTTGAAAACAGAAATGTGATGATGGTTGAATTCCACAGCAGCCAGGGATCACACAAATCCACAGTAGTGTTGTTCTTATACGTTATAATGTTTGTAGACTAAATATGATGTCCAATGCTCAGGGAGGAGATCCTTAGTTAATGACACAGCCTTGTAAGTATGTAAAATATCTATACAGTTGAATGAGGATTAGGCGTTGATATAAAAAATGAAACTAACAGTTGTGTTGGAGTGATGGGGTTTGATGTAGCTTTCTTTACCCTGTGTACCATTATGGTTTTTAATGAAAGGAATTTATAAATGTGTATTACCTCTGCAGGGAAGCAAACTGAGGCTATCTTAATAAATAAAAGAAATAACATAACATTGAGAATTACTGCCTCTGTTCACATGGAGTCTAGATTCAAGGAAGTATGTGTTGATTTTATCTCACCTTGGGAAGTAGAAGAGAAATGCCGGAAGTGACAAGATCCAGGATGCTACTGCACCTAGTTCCCTGGCCTTGTTTCCAGAAACCAGCCAATCAGGTGAGTAGGAGGCTCAGACAGGCAGATGCACATATGAAAATGGAGTGTAACTCCTCTGATAGACCACGTCACCATACAGGAAGGGAGGAAGGTCAATTGGAATTAAGGACTATGTCTCCCAAGTGGCCTATTCAGTGCTTGACAATCTGTAAACTACTCACTTGGCAGGTGAAAATGGCAGCACCATGTCTGTACACACAGGTGGGTCTGCAAATTCTACAGTACTGTATCCTAAAGTGCAACCATCAATTGCACTGGGTTCAAAGTCACTGTGGTGGATTTTAAAATGAATGCCCTCGGCCGGGCGTGGTGGCTCACGCCTGTAATCCAAGCACTTTGGAGGCCAAGGCGGGCGGATCACCTGAGGTCGGGAGTTCAAGACCAGCCTGACCAACTTGGTGAAACCCCGTCTTAAAAAAATAAAAAATAAAAAATAAAATAAAAAATAAATAAATAAAATGAATGCCCTCAATAATATAAACAATGCTCATCCTCACTGATAGTTAAGAAATATAAATTAAAGGATGAGATATTATTTTTTATTGGATTGGCAAAATTTTTTAGTTGGATGATGTGTATTGTTGAAGAATATGAATTTTTAGTACATCAATAGGTGTGTGAAAATTTTAAAGCTTTCCTAAAATTGACCTTAATTTGTAACTCAAGAGGTGTGTTCTGTTTGTCAGCAACAACTTCAACTTAATCAATGTTGTTTAATCTTTACCAATATAGGAGACCTTTAGTCAACTTTTCTGGCTATCTGAGGTTGATGTGAAGTTAGAGAATGTGTGTGTGATGCCAGAGCAATGGCAGGGTAGGGAGGTTGCATTTCCTTTTCACTGCCATCAATCTATGCTGGCCCCTGATGAGATTCCCACATTCTCCTAGAGCCTTCCAGAATAAACTCCATGCCAACATAACCTGCTTTTTCCCATTGTCTAGATAATGAGGTATCTATCTTTGGTTCTCCTGGCTTTCTCTCACCTACCTCTGTGCTCTTCCAAGTGAAAACATGGAAAACTCTTCAAATCTCTCCCCCCATGTCCTGGGACTCAGTGAGGCTCCATGAGGCTGCCCTGGGACCTTTGAGCCTAAACATGTGTCTTGCTATTTCTTTTTTTGTTTTTTTCTTTTTTTGAGATGGAGTCTCACTCTGTTGCCCAGGCTGGAGTGCAATGGCACCATCTTGACTCACTGCAACCTCCACCTCCCGGGTTCAAGTGATTCTCCTGCCTCAGCCTCCTGAGTACCTGGGATTACAGGCATGCAGAACCATGCCTGGCTAATTTTTTTTGTATTTTTAGTAGATACAGTTTCACCATGTTGGTCAGGCTGGTCTCAAGCTCCTGACCTTGTAACTCTCCCGCCTTGGCCTCCCAAAGTGCTGAGATTACAGGCGTGAGCCACAGAGCCCGGGTGTGTCTTGCTATTTCTACTTTACCACTGGCACATCAAATTGGTGGGTGTCAATGTGGTTGGGGTTACCATTTCCCAGGATCTAAGATAGAAACCAGTATGCAGATTTCTGGCTTTTGAAGCTACTCCTAGTTTATCAGCTATGATGCTTTTGGCTGCAAGTAACAGAAAACCCAACTGAAAGTGACTTTAATAATAAGGGACTTGTGATCTCATACAACAAAAACATTATGGTGGTAGTTGTCAAAACATGGCCTACTGATGCCTGGAAGTCCCTGAAACCCTTTCAAGGCACTACATGGTGAAAATCATTCATTCCATGTTCAAGTTGCACATGGACTTTAATGTAACAGAGCAGAAGTCAGTGTTTACTTACAAAAAGCTTTATTACCAGGAGGTTTGGGAATAAAGTTTCATTGGCATGCAGCTACACTCATTTGTTCATGCGTTGTTTGTGGCTGCTTTTGTGCCACACCAGCAGAGTCCAGCAGTTGTGATAGAGATTGTATGGCCCACAGAGTAGAAAATATTTATTTATTTATTTTATTTTTATTTTTATTTTTTTTGAGACGGAGTCTCATTCCGTCACCAGGCTGCAGTGCAGTGGCGCAATCTTGGCTCACTGCAACCTCCACCTCCTGGGTTCAAGCAATTCTTCTGCCTCAGCCTCCCAGGTAGCTGGGACTACAGGCACATGCCACCATACCCAGCTAATTTTTCTATTTTTAGTAGAGACAGGGTTTCACCGTGTTGGCCAGGATGGTCTTGAACTCTTGACCTTGTGATCCGCCCGTCTTTGCTTCTCAAAGTGCTGGGATTACAGGTGTGAGTCACCGTGCCTGGCTGGAAAATATTTATTATCTGACCCTTTCCAGAAAAAAATTGCTGATCTCTGCTATAGAGTGTGAAACATTTTTGGAGATAATTTCAGACTCCACATTGCAAATTACCTTTAAGGAACTACAACTTGTTACATTCTTAGTGTAGTATCAACGAAGAGTATTACAATGACCTGGAAAGACATAAAAATTCTGCTTATTTTCCTACTACATATCTGGGTGAAGCTAGATATATTTTTAAAATATACTTCAACCAAACCAACATACTATAACAGATCAAATACAAGAACAGACATGTGGCTAGGCCTGGTGGCTGAGATCTGTAATTCCGGGGCTTTGGAAGGCTGAGGTGGGCGCCTTGAGGCCAGGAGTTTGAGACTAGTCTTGTCTCCATCTTGACAAAGGAAAAACTAAAAATAAACGAGAGCAGACATGAGAATCCAGTTGTGTTGTGTTAAGCCAGACATTAAAGGGACTTGCAGAAATGTCAAACAATGCCACTTGTCACTAAGTTATTTCTTGTTTTAGAAGATATATTTTTTCACAAAAATATATTTGTTATTGTATGATTGGTTGATTTTAATGGATTAATAAATACTTAAAATTTCTCTAAGTTTCGATTAATAACATAATAAATATTGATAGATATAAACCACATAAACAAAAGCTCTTGGGGTCCTCAGTAATTTCAAGAATGTAAAGGGGGCCGGGTGCAGTGGCTCACACCTGTAATCCCAGCACGTTGGGAGACTGAGGTGGGTGGATCACCTAAGGTTGGAAGTTCGAGACCAGCCTGACCAGCATGGAGAAACCCTGTCTCTACTAAAAATAGAAAAATTAGCTGGGTGTGGTGGTGCATGCCTGTAGTCCCAGATACTTGGGAGGCTGAGGCAGGAAAATCACTTGAACCCAGTAGGCAGAGGTTATGGTGGGCCAAGATAGCACCATTGAACTCTAGCCTAGGCAACAAGACCAAAACTCTGTCTCAAAAAAAAAAAAAAAAAAGTGTAAAGGGACCCTGAGGCCAAACAGTTTGAGAATCACTGGTTTAGACCTTGGGCAGCTCCAGGCTGGTTACCACATCATCTCCCTGATGCTCTCACAGACCCAGTTGCTTTCTATCTGTTTACCCTGCCATTCTCAGCACATTGACTTGTTCTCTTAGATAGCAACCCTCCCCCAGCCCCACATGGTACCAAATGGACACACAGAAATGACAGAGAGAAAAAACCGCCTCAACAGTTCCTGGCATCATAAGTTCCCAAAGGCAGAAAAGGCACTATTTCTTTTTGTCCTTTTTCTCCAAAAAAGTGATTTTTCTTTTCTTTTTTTTTTCAAGATGGAATTTTGCTCTTGTTGCCCAGGCTGGAGTGCAATGGCATGATCTTGGCTCACTGCAACCTCTGCCTCCTGAGTTCAAGCTATTCTGCCTGGGCCTCCCGAGTACCTGGGATTACAGGTGCTTGCCGCCATGCCTTGCTAATCATTGCATTTTTAGTAGACATGGGGTTTCATCATGTTGGTCAGGCTGTTCTCAAACTCCTGACCTCAGGTGATCCACCTTACTCGGCCTCCCAAAGTGCTGGGATTACAGGCGTGAGCCACTGTGCCCGGCCCCAGTGATTTTTCAAAAGCAAGGAGAACCTCTTCCAGAACCCAGTGTGTTATTTATTTTTACAATAACCCCAAACAAGACCTCATTAAGAAGGGCGTATGGGAGTTACTGATACCGGCTGGGTGTGGTGGCTCACACCTATAATCCTAGCACTTTAGGAGGCTGAGGTAGGTGGATTGCTTAAACGCAGGACTTGGAGACCAGCCTGGGCAACATGGTGAAACCCTGTCTCTACAAAAAAATACAAAAATTAATCAGGCATGCCGGTGCATGCCTATAGTCCCAGCTACTTGGGAGGCTGATGTGGGAGAATTGCCTGAGCCTGAGAGGTCGAGGCTGCAGTGAGCTGTGATTGTACCACTGCACTCCAACCTGGGTGGCAGAGCAAGACCCTGCGAAGAAGAAGAAGGAGAAGGAGAAGGAGAAGAAGAAAAGGAGAAGGAGAAGGAGAGGAAGGAGGAATAAGGAAGAAGGAGGAGGAGGAGGAGAAGAAAAGAGAAAGAAGAAGGAGGATACAAGATCGACTATAAATGACTAGAGAACTGGACAAAATAAATGAAACAACTGGCTTTGGTCTTTGGAAAATAGAAACAAAATGACTGTAATCTCTGAAGAAGGGAAACAATGAGGTGAGCCCTACAATCCCTCCAGCTTTCTGCCTGAGGAACTTTCTAAACCAAGTGCAGGGAAAAGAAATCCAAGCAGAGCACAGCCATCTTGTGGAGCTGAGGAGACAGAAACAGGTGTTTGAAGGCTGAGAGGGGTTGAATTTTTAGAGATATGCAAATAAATAACTCCATAAATACAGTACCCTTGAAGATTTTGGATGAATGCAAGGTTCTGATGTCCAAGTGAGAGTCTACAAGGCTGTGCAAACAACAACTACCAGGGAAAGAGCAACTCCTGGGTAATTGTAGCTTGCACAATGCTGCAGACATTTGAGCTCTGGCAGTTACGTGGAGCTATCTTAATGAACACCCAGGACATTCATTAGAAACTCCAGGAAGGTCAGCCCTTAGGAATGTAAGTTAAGTGGCGCCAGCATTAAGATTACTGTTGATCCACTCTAACAGAGCTTCAAAATGAACCACAGAAGATCATACTGATAAAACTATGCATGCGGTAAATTAACTGCCTGCAAGAATGAAGTTTGATGCTCATTAAAAGAAGACAACAAAATTCAGATGTTCAACAATGAAACATTCAAAATGTCCACCATCTAATCAAAAGATGCTAGATGTGCCAACGGTAGGAAAATCTGACCCACAGTCAGGAGAAAAATCAAGTCAACAGAAAAACACCCAGAAATCATGGGGTGGGGGGAATGTAATTATCAGATAATAATGTTTTTTCCTTTTTTCTTTTCTTTTTTATTTTTTTGAGACAGAGTCTTGCTCTGTTGCCAAGGCTGGAGTGCAATGGTGTGATCTCAGCTCACTGCAACCTCCGCCTCCTGGGTTCAAACGATTCTCCTGCCTCAGCCTCCTGAGTAGCTGGGATTACAAGCATGCGCCACCACACCCAGCTAATTTTTATATTTTTAGTACAGACAGTGTTTCATCATGTTGGCCAGCATGGTCTCAATCTCCTGACCTCGTGATCCACCCACCTCGGCCTCCAAAAGTGCTGGGATTTACAGGCATGAGCCACCGCGCCTGGCCAGGAATTTTTAAACAGCTAACATAAATATACTAAAGAATTCAAAGTAAAACTTGAACATAATGAGGAGATAAATGGTAGATATAAAAATAATCAATATTATGGTATGTGAATTATATCTCAACTAAAAATAAAAAAGATGAAAATTCTAGAGCTGAGACTGAATGTGGTGGCTCATACCTGTAATCCCAGCACTTTGGAAGGCCGAGGTGGGCGAATCACCTGAGGTCAGGAGTTTGAGATCAGCCTGGCCAATGTGGGGAAGCCCCATCTCTACTAAAAATACAAAAATTAGCCAGGCGTGGTGGTGCACGCCTGTAATCCCACTTACCCAGGAGGCTGAGGCAAAGAATCACTTGAACTCATGAGGCAGAGGTTGTAGTGAGCCGAGATTGTGCCACTGCATTCCAGCCTGGGCAACAGAGTGAGTGAGACTCTATTTAAAAAAAAAAAAAAAAAAAAAAAGAGAGGAAGAAGAAGAAAATTCTAGAGTAGAAAACACAATATCTGAAATGAAAATTTTACTGGATGGTCCTGACAGAGTACTGGACACTGGAGAAAAAAAAGTGAATTTAAAGACATGGCAATATAAATGATCAAATTGAAAGACAGAAGGAAGAAAGAGACTTTAAAACATGAACATACCTTCGGTTCTCTATGAGACAATCTCTAGCATACATGTAATTAGAATCCCAGGAGAGAGAGGCAGAAAATTTATGAAAAAAATGATGGTTAAAATTTTTTCCAGTTTTGATGATAAATATCAATTCATAGGTCCAAAAATCTCAACAAAGCAAGATAAACAGAAAAACAGAAAAAAAAAAAAAACACTACAGCAAGGCACCATAGTCATATTGATGAAAACCAGTGGTAAAATCTTCAAAGAAGCCCAGGAAAGGACACGCTGCAGACAGGAGAAGGTTACGAATGTCTGCTGAATTCTTATCACAGGCCTGCAAACAAGGGGGCAATGAAACGACATCTAGAAATGCTGAGATCAAGCCACCTCAAAGTCTCAATCCAGTCACAACGGTCTTCAAAAATGAAGGTAAAATAGGCCTTTGCAGATAATCACGACTTCATTTATTAACAGCAGATCTGACTACAGGAAATGTTTAAGGAAGTTCTTCAGGCTGAAGAAAAATGAAACCAGGGCCAGGCGCGGTGGCTCACGCCTGTAATCCCAGCACTTTGGGAGGCTGAGGTGGGCGGATCACGAGATCAACAGATAGAGACCAACCTGGCTACACGGTGAAACCCTGTCTCTACTAAAAATACAAAAAATTAACTGAGTGTGGTGGCACATGCCTGTAGTCCCAGCTACTTGGGAGGCTGAGACAAGAGAATCATTCGAACCCAGGAGGCAGAAGTTATAGTGAGCCAAGATTGAGCCACTGCGCTCCAACCTGGAGACAGAGTAAGACTCCATCTCAAAAAAAAAAAAAAAAAAAAAAAAAACCCACAGAGTAAAACTCAGATCTACACAAAATAACGATCACTGGAAATGGTAAATATGTGGGTAGATTTTAAAGTGAGCATGGGGAGAAAAGCGAGGAAAATATACGTCTTCATGCACACACACCCCCTCCAAATACGATCTGGATTAAATTTGAAGAGCTTCGCTGACACCTCAGCAACTCCAGACTTGCCACGGTGGCTGGCTGTGCTAACACAACTTCCAAGGCTAGCGCTGAGGCTGGCAAGCCCTGCAGGGACCCAGCCACTACCAAAGATGCAGTCGTAGTTCTTGGGTCCTGGGGTCTCCAGTTAACGTCTGGACTCCAGGCTGCTCTGTCCTTTCCACGGCCTGCCTGACAATGGCTTGACCTTGACTCTGGCTCTTATTTCAATCAGATTTGGGGGTCCACAAAGCCATTCCTGCACTGTCTCCTAAGTTACAGACCAGCCCAGAGGCTTTTGCTTCTGTAGCTCATGAGGTCAAGAGATTGAGACCATCCTGCTCAACATGGTGAAACCCTGTCTCTACTAAAAATACAAAAATTAGCTGGGTGTGGTGGTGTGTGCCTCTAGTCCCAGCTACTTGGGAGGCTGAGGCAGGAGAATTGCTAGAACCCGGGAGGCAGAGGTTGCAGTGAGCCAAGGTTGTACCACTACACTCCAGCCTGGTGACCGAGCTAGACTCTGTCTCAAAAAAAGAAAAAAAATTTAGCCATCGGTTTTTCATAAATTTTCTGATGTAGGAAGGAAGGAGAGAGGCACCAGCCAGTCTTCCCATGCCCTCAGTGTTTAGGCCCTGTGAGGATTACGACACTGTTCAATTCTTTCCTTAGGCAGCTTTCACTCCACATTGCATAATGTCTGCTACATACACTATGAACTTTAGACTACTGGGTTTCACTTTTTTGCTTCACTTGGCCACCATGGGAGTCTTAAGAAAATGTGTTATGTTAATGAAGCATACGCTGAACGTGCTAGCCCAGTGCAGCCACCACAATGCTCCACACTTGACCTAAAAGGCTGATTAACCAGTTAACCTCCCTGATTCTAGGTCCTGGCCCTTCTGTCTATTCTTTTCATCATCACCAGATTTTCCTTTGCAAGCCATCACTCTATGTTGTAGACTGAATGTTGGATTCCCCTGAAATACATATGTTGAAATCCTAAACCCCAAGGTGATAGTCTAAGAGATAGGACCTTCGGAAGGTGATTAGGTCATGGGGGTGGAACCCTCATACATGGGATTAGTGTCCTTATAAAACAGAAACCCGGAACTCACATGCTGTCTTTCCACCATGTGAGGACACAAGGAGAAGGTGGCCTTCTGCGACCCACAAGAGGGTCCTCACCAGGACCCGACCATGCTGGCACCCTGGTCTCAGACTTCCAGCCTCCAGAAACTTAAGAAGTGAATTTTTGTTGTTTAAAAGTCACTCAGCCTATGGTACTTTTTTATAGCAGCCTGAATGGACTAAAATGCTCTAATACCATTTTAGCACCGTGTTCACAATCAGAACTGTCTTTTAATGTACCATTGCCTTTATCCAGATAGAGTGACTGCCAACGCATCTGCAATGGGGGCCAAGGGTCAGGGGGAACAAGGGAAAGAGCTCAGGAACCAGATGACAGACCAGTGGATGCGGCAGACGTCAAATGTTCCTGCAGATGCTGAAGGACACACGCCTCTCCACTGTTGCCAGTGGGATTAAAAGATCATTCTTCCTTTCAGGCATTTGAATTACAAAAGCAATGCAATACCAAAACAGCAAAAGTAGGTTTAATCGTCTCCCTTCCCTGTCCCTCCCGACACCACAACACACTACACATATTTTTTCTTAATTATGACCCTGGCCAGGCGTGGTGGCTCACGCCTGTAATCCAAGCACTTTGCAGGCCAAGGCGGGCAGATCACCTGAGGTTGGGAGTTCAAGACCAGCCTGACCAACACGGTGAAACCCCGTCTTTATATTAAAAAAAAAAAATTATGACCCTGGAGAGACGGTTTCATGGAAGTTTCCAAGTTTGCTCTTCAAAGTCAATAACTTCAAGGCTTCATGATGTTACAATTTTGCTGGTTCCATTTTACAACCTAGAAAAACGTCTTTGAGTCAGGCATGGTGGCTCAGACCTGTAATCCCAACACTTTGGGAAGGCAAGGTGGGAGGATTGCTTGAGCCCAGGAATTCAAGACCAGCCTGGGAAACACAGTGAGACCTTGTCTCTACAGATTTATTTATTTTTTAATTAGCTAGGTGTGGTGGTGCATGCCCGTAGTCCCAGCTACTTGGGAGGCTGAGACAGGAGGATCACTTCAGCCCAGGAGATTGAGGCTGCAGTGAGCTGTGATCGCACCATGACACTCCAGCCTGGAAGACAGAGTGAGACCTTTACTCTTAAATAAAATTTAAAAAAGAAAAATGTCTTCGTTTAGTGTTGCTCTCTCTCTGTGTGTGTGTGCGTGTGTGTATGTGTGTGATTCGTAACAGCGGTTGGGATTTCAAGAGAAGAACAAGAAAGTCAAATATTTTCCCAAACTCTTCTCTCATAAAAAGAAAGAAGATTTGGCTGGGTATGGTGGCTCACATCTGTAATCTTAGCACTTTGGGAGGCTGAGGCAGGTGGATCACCTGAGGTCAGGAGTTCAAGACCAGCCTGGCTAACTTGGTGAAACTCCATCTCTACTAAAACTACAAAAATTTGCCAGGTGTGGTGGCACATGCCTGTAATCCCAGCTATTCGGGAGGCTGAGGCAGGAGGATCACTTAGAACCCGGGAAGCGGAAGTTGCAGTGAGCTGAGATCATGCCACTGCACTCCAGTCTGGGAGACAGAGCTAGACTCTGTCTCAAAAACAAGAAGATTTTTAGCAATTCGATGACACAAAAGTGAAATGGTTACGACAGCTGCCAAATTAGGAAAGATTAGCCCTTCCAAACATTAGGTGAAGCAAGATGGAACTGGTTTTAGAAGCTGCAGGGAGTTTGGATTCCCCTTTCATCTCATTATATTCACAGTTGAGAGAATTTCAGGGTGGAAGTGGATCTAAAGTCCCAGCACACTGCATGTCTAAGGGTACCATGGTTCTCAGGGGACATTGGTGACTTGCCCTCCTGTCCTTCTTCTCTTGCTTCCTTGGTATTCTCCTCCCCCCTTCCTAATGGGCTGTTATTGATTCTGTCTCCACAGCTGAGCTGTAAAACTCTGCATACCACAGATGACGCACATTTGCCCTGGAATCTTTTCCATCCCTCAGCAGTCTGTGACCCAGCCCTTTGCCAGCTGCTTGGGAGCCAGCACTAATGACTGGGCCATGAGCATCTCAGACGAGAAAACCTGCAGGCAAGAAGGAATTCCTACCAGGCGGCGTAGCGCTCAGACCGAACTGCAGTTCAGCAATAATTGGCTGAGGGGGAAATGACTGAGACATTTCTCGATGTCTGGGAAACTTAATGTTTTGTGGAGAAAGGAACTAACAGAATTTCTACGTGAAATTGTCAAAACCAAGGGGGCTCAGGAAATCCACCTGGGTTCTGAGAAGACTCCCTGAAGGGCATGGTGGGGAGCTTTATCTTGAAAAGGATGAGTGATTGATGAGGTGTCTGGGGCAGGCTCGGAAGACTGAGGTAGAGAGAGCGAGAGTGAGAGTGAGAGAGAGAGAGAGAGAGAGAGCAGGGGCCCAATCTTGGGGGCTGGTCAGCAGAAAGCAGGGAAAGTTTTCGGGTACTGAGTAGGGCTGGAGGTAGGGTGACTGTCGATCAGGGTAGAAGTCTGCTTTCAGAGGGTATTAAGCACCGTATTAGGACACTTGCACTTTATACTTCAGGGAAATGAGAGTTTAAGGAGGGAAATAACAGGATCAGGTTTTTCTTTCTGGCAATCATTCTGGCTGCAGTACAAAGCATAGACTGGAATCTCTCCTCATAGTTCAGTATTACATGGTAGGTGCTTAGTAAATATCTGTTGAAAGAATGGTCAGTGAAGGGAAAAAAATCCCTTTTAATAGGCTTAATGGACTTGCAGCAAAAAGTGTCGCCTGTGAAACTCTCCAGACAGGTGGGGTGGGGAATTTGACACAGATGCTGCTGCCCTACTGCAGCTTTGTTTCGTTCTGTTTTTAATTTACCCATGCTGCAAGGGAAAGGATGACTTCTGGGATCTCTGGAGCTAGAATGAGTCAAAGGTCTACTGACAACATTCTAGAGTTCTGCTGCTCACAGCACGGTCAGGCAGCAGGGGCATCAACTGGGAACTTGTTGGAAATGTAGAATTTCTGGCCCCACCCTAGATCAACGAAGTCAGAATCTGCATTTAACAAGATCCCCAGGTGATGAGTAGGCACTTGAGGGTTAGAGGAGCTGAGTGTAGACTTGGAAGCTCCGCCCTGCTGATGAATCATCAGGAGAACCCAGGATAAGTAAGAAGAGTGGGGAGGGCCGGGCGCGGTGGTTCACGCCTATAATCCCAGCACTTTGGGAGGCTGAGGCAGGCAGATCACCTGAGGTCAGGAGTTCGAGACCAGCCTGGCCAACATGGTGAAACCCTATCTCTACTAAAAATACAAAAATTAGCTGAGCGTGGTGGCATGTGCCTGTAATCCCAGCTACTTGGGAGGCTGAGGCATGAGAATCGCTTAAACCCTGGAGGCGGAGGTTGCCGTGAGCTGAGACTGCTCCATTGCACTCCAGCCTGGGCAATGAGAGCAAAACTCCATCTCAAAAAAAAAAAAAAAAAAAAAAAAAAGAGAGTGGAGAGATCTGAGAAGTCCATATTTTTCTAGTCCTCTCTGCTTGAGATTACAAGTGGGGCCACACTAATAGAAACCTATGGTTTTCTCCAGAAACCCCAGCAATTTCATATGATTCAACCTAGTACTCTGGAGAGTCCCCAGAGTGTGACTCATGATGCCCCCTCACTCAGTTACCACATGGCCTTCCCACTTTCCTGCTCTCTGACCTGGGCACCAGCCATGGCTCCCAAGGATGCTTGCTTTGTAGAGCACTCGGTCTAAGAGGCGAGAATTCTTCTGCACTGCCTTGAATGGCTTCAGCAATGACCATGAAAACAACCAGCAATGTCAAGAACTGCTATACACCAGGCACTGTTCTAGGCACTCTTTTGGGTTTAACTTTATGAATCATAATGATCGTTCCTATTTCACAGATGAAATTCCTATGTCACAGATAAAGAAACTAAAGCCCCAAGAGGTTTAGGAGCTTGCCAAGTCACAGGGCATGTGAGTGGAGTGACATCCACTTATCATCTGGGCCCAGGGCAGAGCTGCTTGGTGTTCCAAGAATCACCGCTCCATGGTGAAACCCCGTCTCTACTAAAAAAATACAAAAATTAGCTGGGCATGGTGGCACACGCCTGTAGTCCCAGCTACTCGGGAGGCTGAG
>CAUYLG010012164.1:0-82603 GCA_963573385.1 Cacajao melanocephalus
GGAGGGGGAGGGAGGGGGAGGGGAGGCAGAGGGGGAAGGAGGGGGAGGGAGGGGAGGGGGAGGGGGAGGGGGAGGGGGAGGCGGAGGGGGAAGGAGGGGAGGGAGGGGGAGGGAGGGGGAGGGAGGGGAGGGGGATGGGGAGGGGGAGGGGAAGGAAGTAAGACAGGAAGGAAGGAAGGAAGGAGGGAGGGAAGGAAGGAAAGAAGGAAACAGTTGTTACTGCCTTCCACAAAAATAATGTTATTCAATTCTCTCTGGACACTTGCCAGATGAGGAATCTGGGCCCTAGGTGGATTTATACCATTCTGGAGTTCGGAGAAGAGCACATTCCAGGCAGGGGGCAGCTGCCTTATAGAGTCACTCAGAAGCTACTTCCCTGGAACAGACCTTTGTTTTTCACTGAGAACAGGGCCTACTTTCTCTGGCTATTTGGTTTTTGCTTAGTTCATTTCTCTAAGCTTGGAGCACCAAGCATCAGGAAGCTGATAAAGACAGCCAGTGTCACAGACACACAGCGCATTTACTTGGGGGATCTCAGAGGCTGCTGGCTCAGGCTCTCATGCTATAGGGCCATGCCCCACAGCTCGGCAGGGCCACCAGGATAACTACCAGAGGGTGGGAGGGAGAATCTCCCCTGGGTTGATTTTGTTATCCCCAATTTTTTGACATGTTCAAAAATTTTAATGGCCTTTTATCAAACCAATTCAGGCCTGAGTCTATCCTTCCAAAGTGCTAGGATTACAGGCATGAGCCACCGCACCCGGCCAGAAAAGAGTAATCTTTGAAAATTTAATACACTCAACAAGGCCAGGCACAGTGGCTTACGCTTGTAATCCCCGTAATTCCAGTACTTTGGGAGGCCAAGGTGGGTGGATCACTTGGGGCCAGGAGTTCAAGACTAGCCTGTGCAACATGGCAAAACTCTGTCTCTACTGAAAATATAAAAATTAGTCAGGCCTGATGGCGCACACTTGTAATCCCAGCTACTTGGGAGGCTGAGGGAGGAGAATCGCTTGAACCCGAGAGGTGGAGGTCGCAGGGAGCCAAGATCGTGCCACTGCACTCCAGCTTGGGTGACAGTGAAAGCGAGACTCTGTTAGAGACACAAGACCCATGACACTTGGTGCCTGGATTATGGAACCTTTGGAGAAACAAAATTGAAAGCCAACATGAAAGCAGGAATCAAAAGGGAAAATAAGAGAGGGTCAGTGCAGCTCTAACACATGGATTGCAGGAAGTCAGAGCCGGTGATGCCAAAACAGCCTCCACTTACACAACAAATATGACTCAGCACCTACCACAGGGCAGGCACTGCTAGACAGTGGGAAATCATGGCTAATGACACAGACTAGATTCCTTCCTTAACAAGCTTACAGACAAGTGCAGGGAGAAATAGTAAACAAGAAAAGAAGGTTATTTCAGAATGCTAAGAAGGTGTTTGAGGTCAGGGTGAAAAAACCAGTTCTGCCGAAAGCCCAGGGAGGAGCTACCTTCTTGTTATCGTTGTTGTTGTTTTACTGCAGTGGTTAGACCTTTGAGGATGAGAGTGAGCATCCCTGCCTTGTTCCCAGCCTGGGAGAAAGCCTTTCATCATTAAGTTGGATGTTAGCCGTAGGATTTTTGAAGATGCTCTTTACCAAGTTGAAAAGTAGTTCCCCTGTATGCCTAGTGTGCTGAGAGTTGAAATCTTTAAAATGCTTTTTCTTTGTCAAATGACATGATTGTATGATTCTTCTTCTTTAGCCTTTTGTTTTCTTTTTTCTTTTTTTTGAGACAGAGTCTCGGCCTGTCGTCCAGACTGGAGTGCAGTGGCGCAATCTCGGCTCACTGCAACCTCCACCTCCCAGGTTCAAACAATTCTCCTGCCTCAGCCTCCCGAGTAGCCAGGATTACAGGCGCATGATATCACTATGCCTGGCTAATTTTTTGTATTTTAGTAGAGATAGGATTTCCTCATGTTGCCCAGGCTTGTCTTGAACTCCTGAGCTCAGGCAATCCACCAGCCTCAGCCTCTCAAAGTGCTAGGATCACAGGCGTGAGCCATCACGCCCAGCCTAGCCTTTTCATATAATAGATATACTGACTGATTTTTAAAGTTGGACCCAGCCTTGCAAATCTGAATAATTGATAAATCCCACTTGCACATGTCTTATATTCTTTTTATACATTGCTGAATTTGACAGGTAATATTTTGCTGAGAAGCTTTCCATCTATGTTCATGGGAGATATTGGTCTGTATTTTTTCTTTCATATTTTTTGTACTGTCTTTGTCTGCATTTGATATCAGAGTAATATAAGCTTCACAGCATGGGTTGGGAAGTATGCCCTTCCCTTCTATTTTTCTGGAAGAGGCTGTGTAAAAATTGATGTTAATTCTCATTTTAAATGTTTGGTAGAATTCTCCAATGCAATCATCTGGGCTTGGAGATTTCTTCTTTGGGATTTTTTATTTATGAATTTCACTTATTTAATAGTCATAGGTCTATTCAGGTTGTCTATTTCATCTTGGCTGAGTTTTAGTGGTTTGTGGTTTTCAAGAACATGGTCCATTTCTTCTAAGCTGTCAAATTTATGAGAATAAAGTTATTTATAATAAACCTGGTAGGTTGTGAGTGGGAACCAAACCACCAAGCTGCTTCTAGGCCCCCTCCCCAAGGGAGGGCAAAGAGAGCAGTTTCCTGGAGATGGATGTCCCACCCCTGTTAGTCACCCTCTTGCCCAACCCCTAGGGCTTTATGAATGTCAATGTATGTGCCAAATTCCACCAAAATTGTTACAGTAAATCTCAAGATAGCAAATCTGAGCACCATGGGAAGGAAGAACTCCAGAAAAAGGCCTTGAATTGGACAGAATGGGGCATGCATCCTGATGTGGGATGGACCAGCAAGAGAGCAAGTTCTCCCCAGATATCCAACTTCACTTCTCAGAAGCCATGGCCCAGCAGGGTCTCTGAGTTGCTTCTGCTCCCACCGTGGTGTCCACTGCTCTACCCAAGCTTCCTGCTTCACAAGCTCCACAAATCCTCTGTGCTGTAAGGTGGGGTATATATATAAATACAACCAGTTAAAAATAGCCTCTCAGCATTAGGTGAGAAGCAGGTGACCGTACCACCTGCTTCCATGGCAAAGAGCCTGACCTGGGACCCAGGGACCCTGAACTGAGGTCTTGCCCTGCATCTGCCTGGAGGCAGATTAGAAAAGCCACTTCTCCCTTCTGAGCCTCAGGGTCCCCATCCGTGAAGGTGTGGACTTGGGGATCTCTCCAGTTCTGTTCTCACTGAAATTCCTTGTGGAGGGACAGATTCCTATGACCGGACCATCTTCCTGACTACTTGGCCAGAAACCTCTGATGTATACAACTAAGTCTTCACCATCACCATATCAGAAGCATCGTTCATCAAGACACTTGCATGCACCAAACCCTACACAGGACACCTTATATGCATTATCTCTAACCACACAAAATCACAATGTAGTAGATGTTTCCTCATTTCTCAGATAGGGAAACTGAGGCCCACAAAGGCCAACTGGGGCCAGCAAGGCTGCTGATGCTTTGGCTTTCTTTTTATCTCTTATATGGCCCCCTACCGGGCACTTAAGGTTTTCTGTATTGTTTCCAGTTCAGAGGAAGAACGAAAGCGTGGCCAAAGCCCTAGCCACAGGATTGGCCAGGATGTTGGGCTTCTGACCTAACACGGCCACAGCCACGTCTGGCTTTGCTTCTCAGCCCTGGATTCACAGCACCCAGGCCACCTGCCCAAGGTCTCACTGCCCCCTCTTCTGGACAGAGAGGGCTGAGGTCTTCTGCTCCCAGAAGACTGCATTAGGGGTTCCAAAGATTCTTCCTGCTCTCAGACCAGAGATCAGAGTGGAACAACCAGGGCTCCTAGGATGGACTGGGTCTCTGGAAAAAGACCCCACTCCATTTCATTCCCATGGCTGTGCCCAGCCTGAGAGCAGCCCCTGTCATGACATTTCCTTATTCATTACACCTCCTGAACTGTGGTTTCCGGTGTCTGCTAAACGGATCTCTTCTTCCCCAAGTTCCACTTATTACTTCCTGCACCATCCTTACCTTGGAAAATTGCCAAGGCTGACTCAGAGGCTTTAGATTAACACCAGCCGAGAGAGAAACTGCCAATCCCATTAGGGGACAGACAAGGCTGGCCGGCAGTAATTATACAACCCATGCACGAAGGAATGTGCCAGCTCCAAAAATACCTGCCCACCAAAGCTCAATCAGCACCTCGGCTCTGACCCTGCGTCAATGAGCAATCACAGTCCCTGACTGCACGGACTCCCCAACTGGGCAGAGTCAGACGGCCAGGTGGGCAGTGTCCTTCCAACAGCCCATGCTCAGTGCTGAGGAGACTTCACACAGAGACAGCTGCTGCCCACAGGGGTCAGAGGGCATTTCCAGATGCCACACTCACTCCTTGGACAAGGGGAAGGGGTGAAAAAGCACTTTTAACTAGGTCTGAGACAAACTAAGACAAAGTACTAAACATTGTGCCTTGGTAAAAAGACTAAGGCAGGCCAGGTGCGGTGGCTTACGCCCGTAATCCTAACACTTTGGGAGGCCAAGACAGGCAGATCACTTGAGTCTAGGAGTTCAAGACCAGTCTGGGCAACATGGCAAGACCCTGTTCCTACAACTAATAAAAAAAATTAGCTGGGTGTGATGGTGTGTGGCGTAGTCCCAGCTAGTTGGGAGCCTAAGGTAGGAAGATCACTTGAGCTCAGGAGGCAGAGGCTGCAGTGAGCTGAGATTGTACCACTGCATTCCAGCCTGGGTAACAGAAGGAGACCTGTTTCCAAAAAAAAGACTAAGGTAGCTCTTTTTTCTTGTGTGACTTTGGGCACGTTACTTGTTACTTATGCTTTCTTTGCTTACAATAGTACCTATTCATGGTGGTATATTATAAATGTTACTATTACTAAGTATATTTATATTTACATAGGCATTGAATATCTCTAGAACAGGTAATGGAGGTCATCTCTGCACATGGACTTGGATGTCTGGGGACAGAAGCAGAAAAGCACACTTATTTTTCCCTACTCTCCTTTCAATCCTTAACATATTGTATTGTGTACATCTACTGCCTAATCAAAAATAAATAAGTAAACAGGATACATTTTTCAAATGAAGCCTTAGAACTCTGCGGGTGGGGCAAAGACATGAACAGCAACTAGAGAGATGCTTAGGAATGGGCAAGAAGGGCAGAGGCAGGTATGGAAATGTCTGAATCGCAGAGCTGGGAGCAAAGGAAGCTGCACGTAGAGCTTGGAAGAAGGAAGTGAAGGGAAACTGCAAAGTCTTCTGCCTCACAGAGTTGCAAGAAGTGTTAGCTTGGGCCCTGGAGGACAGAGGTACCAGAAGCTCAGAGCCACACTGTCCTGGTGCTCCAGGTGTGTCCTCTGTGGAGGTCTGCTGGTTTTCAGGGGTGGTTAAGATACAGGATGGAAGAGGTGCTCTCCTACTAGCGCAGCAGCAGTACATCTCCAGGCTGCCCCAACTCCTTCAAAGGGAATTTAATTTATTTTTTCCAGCTCTGTAGGTTGGTTGGTCTCTGCTGGGCGGTTCTTCTGTAGTACATAGTAGAGCCTTAAAATGCTCTCTGACCTCAGTGATCCCATCTCTGGGATTCTACTAAGGATGCTGAAGCCTATGATGCTTGGGTTCCTTAATACTGCTAGGAAGGGCTGACCCACTGCCCAGAAGCAGGCATGCAGGGGTCACACACAGTTTGGCGTTTACTTCACTGAGGTCATCCAGGTAGCTCCAGCGGTGGGATGCCTTTAAGGACTGATGTAGAAGGCCACAATCTTGTCACTGCCTCGGTATCAGGTAGGAACTCTTGATCATCTGCAATTGGGGTCTGCCCCTGTGCATAACTCAGGGGAGATGGACTCTCCCAGACCCCACTATTCCAGTGGTGGGCTGCACTGAGGGAACCAGAAACCTGGCCTGGTTTTTGGCCAGGTGCCATGGCTCAGCCCTGCTATCCCAATACTTTGGGAGGACAAGATAGGTAAATCATCTGAGGCCAGGAGTTAGAGACCAGCCTGGCCAACATGGTGTGGTAGCAGGTGCCTGTAATTCCAGCTACTCGGGAGGTTAGGGCAGGAGAATCGCTTGAACCTGGGAGGTGGATGTGGCAGTGAGTGGAGATAGTGCCACTGTACTCCAGCCTGGGTGACAGAGCGAGACTCCATCTTAAAAAAAGAAAGAAAGAAAATGTGTCTCTGACAGACTAGATCTGCCTGATCCTGGGCTACAACCAAAACCTCAGCATCTCACAACCGCACACAGCTGCCATGTCTGCCCGGCTCTCCCAGCACATTCCTGGGCCCCCCTTTTCTTTTCTCTTTTGTCCACTAAGTAACATCAGCTATTAAAAGGAGTAAACCCAGCTGGCTGAAGTGAAGTAGGAAGTTGGGGAGGAACAGCGTGCTGTGACCCCAACTGCCTTTCTGAGGACGGCTCCCTTGCTCCCCAGCTTTGGAAACATAACATGCCCAGGGGACACCCCCTTCCCAGAACACAAGAAAATAATAAGTCCTTCTGGGGCCCTGACATACACTATTTACTGGCACACCCCCTTCCCACCCCTAAATACCGCCTAAGACTCCTGACCACACATGGCCAGCAGCAGCTGTGATGGCACGGCCTGAGGAACAGAGGGACCTGCCCCGTCCTCACCACCCTGGCCTATCAGCATGAACTCAGTTGCTTTAAACTAGCTTCTCCATGACCTCTGCCCACACCCACCCCCAGCCACCAGGCGTGTAGGGCCCTCGGAGCAGGAAGACCACTCCCCAAGGTGTGCAGAGAGGAGCCAAGGCTGACGTGTGGCCCCCTCTAGCACCAGGCAGTTGCCAGAGGTAAAGATAAAGCCCCGCCTGTCCTAATTGCTGAGATAATGAAGAAAACTGCCCCACTTTCTCTGGCAGCCACCAGGAGCTGCTGCCTGGAGAGCCCTGTGAGGAGGGTAAGGTGCGGCTGGTGAGCAGCCAGGAGCCCTCTGCAGACAGGCTCCCCTGTGCATTTTAAGGCTCTACTATGTACTACAGAGTGCCATGCACTCGTGGGGCTTGCCCCGGGCACATCTCCGAGGTCTCCCCTGGGAGGGCCTGGCTCTAAGGAGGAAACCACACTTCCTCCCGCAGTTTATAGCTGGCTGGCGTCTCCCTGTTAGGGACAGTGTAAAGAAAACACACTTGGGGAAACAGAAAGAGGCAAAGAAGCCTGGTGCTGCTGAAAAATCAGAGAAAATGAGCTGCGAGCCCCAGGGAACATCTCAACTCCACATTGCTGGATGCTCCCCCACAACAACTCACAGGCCCTCTGAGCCCAGCTCTGCCAGGCTGTGTTGCCTCTAGATGCAGGGTCAGCAAGTCTCCATGGAGACCCCATGCCAGCTGACCCGAGCAGCCCGCCTCCCAGTCCGCCCAAGCCCACATGCCTGCTCCTGGTCAGTCAAAGCCCCTCACCCCACGCCTGCAGCAGCCCCAGCAGCAGCCTCCTGCTTCCTGGCCCAGGCCCAGGCTCTCCAGCAAGGGAACTCATCGCTTTGGAGGGCAGAAGGAGCTCGCAACCTCCCTTATGACTTGGCTTCGAGGCCCTACCTATTCTGTGCCTTCCTGGCCTGACCTCGCACTGCTTCTCCCTGCTAGGATGCTTCTCTCTGCCTTTTCCAAGTGGCCTATCCCCTTCCAACCTCCCAGGACTCTTCCCAAACGTTCCTGCCAGGGCAGATGACTCCCTCCAGCCAGTTCCTAACAACACGCTAGCCTTCTGCTGTGTAACATTCAGTCTTGTACCATTTTTCTAGTTATTTCCCAAACACACCTTTCACTGTCCCTAAAAGATGCTTTGGAAACTCCTTATTTACCTGATAAACTCCTACTTATCTGTCAAATTCCCGCTTTTAGCCATTTCCTCTGGAGGTTTTCTGATTCCCTACTCACCCAAAGCAGACCTGACTTCCACCACCTGGACACCCACAGACCATGGGCAAATGTCTGCTGCACCACCCCTTACATTATGATGTGGTATCTGCTCATAAACCTGCCTCCCCTGCAGTATGGGGGCTCCTCTAGGGCCATGTCCATTTCTCAGTTTTCTTATCATTCCCAAATGACCATGGGTGCTACCAGGACTAAATGCCACGATACATAGAGAATGCTCAGCGTGGAGCCGGGAGAGCTGAGCACCCTGTGAATTTGGGCTCTGCTCTTATCACTCACCTGTGCATCCCCACAGCCACGCCGAAACCGATGCTGCTGGGAATCTGCTGGACTGAGTTGATGGGCAGGGGTGTGAGAGTCTGAATATACAAACAGTCAATGACCAGGCCAAATATAAAAACAGAACTCCACTCACAACCTACAGAAGCCTGCCCAGGAAACAACCCATGATCTACAGTAACTGGCCAGGACGCCTACCTGCCATACGTCAGATTTGTCCGAAGTCAGACGGCCATCTCTAGCAATCATCCAAACAATAATCCCTGTAACAACTGGTCCCAAATGGCCAGGAGTCTATTAATAACTAACAACTTCCCGAGTTTTGTCTCCACTTCCAATTAAGGACCAACCAGAGAAAGCCATCATGCCACCCTCTTCAATCACAGAGGATGCTCCGCCTCTAGTTAGAACCACCCCATGCCAACAATCAGAGAGTACCTGAGGTCTTTCCTTTTTTCCACTCTACCACTCTGCTTGCCTGCCTTTGAGTCTCTGCCGAAACACAAGTGATGGTGGCTGACTCCTTCGCCCTAACAAGCTCTGAATAAATAGCCTTTGCTTTTCTCATTTGGGTGGTCATTGTTTTTTGCCATAGGTGTGTCTTCTACACCTCTGGCCTGGCAGTCCCAGGACACACTCACTAAAAAGAGCTGAGACTAGAGGAAGAGGGGAACCAGGGATACAGGAGCAGAAGAGACAGAAGAGCCACAGCGGGGCATGGGGACCCACTCTCTGCGGGGCGCACCTGCCATGAGACCAATTCCATTTGTGCCCTTGGCTTTCTCACATCCTGTTTTTTCCTTCCATAAAATGGATGAAGGACTTCAAGGGAATGGAATCACCTAGAGATGACACATCCATACCAGGGCCTTGGGCCTTGAAGAAGAGTCCCCAGGGCAGCTCTGGGAGACACCTTGGCAGGCAGGGAGGAAGCAGCTTGTTCCCTCCCTGGCCCCACACCAAGGCAGCCCACCTCTGTCAAGTACCCAGAGGACACAGAAGGCCTGCTGAGCTCAGCCAGACCCTTCACACCTAAAAGAAGAGAGCTTTTCTATTTGAAAGAGAAACCACAATAAAGGCTCAGGCCCAGAGCCATCTCTCAGGGCTAGGGGGAGAGTCCAATGGGGTGCTCTGCTCCCACCCCTCCCTGCCGGCCACCACATCCTTCAATCCACTACCTCTGTGAATTCAATTAGCAGGCACAGTTGACCGTCTCTTTATGATTTGAGGCATCGTGAGGGAGTCAAGAGCCACTGGTGGCAGGGAAGGAGTTCAAACAGCATCTTCAATAGACTTCTGACCAGAAGGTGCTACGTAAATACATTTCTGCAGCCATAGATGCATGGGCTAAGTGGCATTTCTCTGGCACCTTCCCCCGTGGCTTCTGGAGAGGGCCTAATTATTCATCTCACAAGGCAGTCCCCAAATGTCAAGCACTTTCAAAGCTCTTGCGTCCATAGTCAGGCCCTACCCATGCCACTCCCGGGAAGAATTCATTCCTCTTCCCAGCTGTCCTTTCCAGCATTTTCTCCATACCTGTATCACAGCACTGGGCGGTGAGGATAATCTGTCCTGCAACCCTGGCCTGCGCAGGGAGAGACTTTTGTGGACTGGCCTTGGTTGCTAAGCCTCCTAACCTAGGTCTGGGAGAAGCAGGTGTTTGAGGGAATATCTAATGAGGGAAAAGCACAAGTGAGCTCTCCTCTTACCCAAAGGGCCTGATTTTGCCCTTCCTGGGGGCCCCCATACAGCCCCACCTTTCATTTTCAATCATTCTATCCTTCTCGGGAAAGCAAACATCCAATCCCAATTGGCTGGGTACAGCACTAGAGGACCCTTGGACTAACACAGATGGCCTGGAAAGTTCCAGACTTGTAATCCTTGCCCTAGGAGCCTCTCCCTGTCCCCCAAGTCATAGGGATTTTAGCTTTTCAGCCACAGATGCAACAAGCTCTGTGAGCTTCACTCAGAAACAGCTATATAGACTAATCCCTCCTCCTCGTCCTTCTGTTTGTATAGTGGCCTTTCCAGATCCTACCTGTAGCTTCTTCCTGAGCTACTGTCCCTCCACTGTGTTTGTCACTTCATCCACCCTCTCCCTTCTGGCCTGCCCAATGCTCACACCTTCTCCAGGAAGCCTGCCCAGCCTGAAGTCAGCCCTATGAGATACGCTTGCTCAGGTCCCTCATGCACTATCAGCATTTTATATATTTTTTTCTCTAAACAGGCTCTTAGACCCTTTTCATATCGCTATCATGTACAGCATTCCCAGATCCTGGATGATATCCCCAATCATGGGGAGACAACATTTTGTGGATCCATTTCCCAGTTGATGGACATTTGGGTTGTTTTCACTTTTCGGCTTTCAGGCTGTGGTGAATAATGGTGCCATGAATATCCATGTGTAATGTGTTTTTGCATGAACGTATGGGTTTTTTTGTTTTTGTTTGTTTTTGTTTTGTTTTTTTGAGATGGAGTCTCGCTCTGTCACCCACACTGGAGTGCAATGGCGCGATCTCAGCTCACTGCAACCTCCGCCTCCCAGGTTCAAACGATTCTCCTGCCTCAGTCTCCCCAGTAGTTGGGATTACAGGTGCCCACTACCACGCCCAGCTAATTTTTGTATTTTTAGTAGAGACAGGGTTTTGCCATGTTGGCCAGGCTGGTCTCGAACTTCTGACCTCAGGTGATCTGCCCACCTCGGCCTCCAAAAATGCTGGGGTTACAGGCGTGAGCCACCATGCCCGTGAACGTGGACGTATGTTTTTACATCTCTTGGGTATATGCCTAGGAGTGGAATCACTGGGTCATACGGTCACTTTGTGTTTAACCATTTGAGGAAGTGCCTGACTGTTCTGCACGGTGGCTTCCCAGCTGCTTCTTGTACGAGGCCTGCCTTCAGCATGACAGAACTAGGAAGATCAAACCACAAAGTATGTGTGAATTGCCTGTTTTCAAAGAAGTAGACTATTGTGAAGCACTCTTTAGACTGCATCTTCGCTGTCAAGTCTTTGATGGTTCTAAAGGGACTTGTAGATTCTGCAGGGTCTCAAGGGCACTGCTATGAATGCCGGTGGTCTTGTGCCGGCAGACATGATTCTGGCTAGTGGGCTGTGGCAACAGAGACGGTGCTGGTACCTTAAGTTCAGGGTGTGAGGGAGGGACAGGTGTGAGTTAATGGCTGTGAGAAAGCCTCCTAGAAGACGGAGGGCAGGCTCTGAAGCCTGGTCCAGGGGAGATAGGCGGGAGGGCAAGGAGGCTGGAAGGGAGCATGGAGCTGGGGTCCATGTGAGTCTGGGATGAAGCAGGATCTGCCCCTCACAGGCTTTCTGTGTCCCCTGCAATTCTCCCACTCCACCCTTTCACAAACCTACAACAGGCACCCACAGTGCAGCTCTGCCACATGGGTCACTGAACAGCAGTGACCTCTCGTAGAAGGATGGAAGGACTGCTCTCTGCAGAAGAGGGCAGGCATTGCAGCAGTCAGGGCACACCGCTTGTCCATCCAGAGGAGCCATTTCTAGAGCATCTACGAGGCCCACCTCCATGCCAAGCACCCACATCCATGTGCTCTGCATATGCCCAGCAGAGAAAATGCCAACATCCCTGGCATCTGTCACTCCTGAACTGAGAGAGCAACACAGGAGAACAATGCTAGATGGGAAGGTGAGAAGGGAGCTCATTCAAGACTACTGAGAAATAACAACTCCCGGGGCCTTAGGACCCAAACACCCTGCTGGTCTGTTCAGAACAAGAGCATCACTCCAGGACCCACACCCTTGAACCTTGATCAATCTGCTTCACAGCCAGCTAGAGGCAGAAGTGACCTAGAGAGTTCTAAACTGCAGAGAGAATAGAGGTCCATTTCCAAAGTCTACCATGGGAATGACTTCATGGGTGTCGCTAACCATGGACTGGATCTGGTGGCACTCCCCAGATAGGGTCAGAGCCTGAAGGATGAGGGCTAGCCATGCCCTCCTCGCTGGAGCTGACCAGAGCCTACCTTGGAGCTGACTGAACGTGGTCATGAACTTGCTGGTGAGGGACTTGAGCTCGTTGTTAGCCAGGGTGATGAGGTGGATCTGGCCAGAGACATTCCGTAGAACTTTGTAGATGCCGGTGGGAAAGGAGACCAGCTTGCACTCGGCCAGGTCTGCAGCCAAAGAACACAGACAGACCAAAGTTATCAGCCACAGCTACCCGAAAACTTGACTCACATGGACCCCACCTCCATGCCCCCTTCCAGCCTCCTTGCCCTCCTGCCTGTCTCCCCTGGACCAGGTTTCAGAGCATGCCCTCCATCTTCCAGGAGACTCCCTCATAGGCATTAACTCACACCTGTCCCTCCCTCACACCCTGAACTTAAGGATTTGTACCAGCACTGTCTCTGTTGCCACAGCCCACTAGCCGGGTCTGCTGGCACAATGACCACCTGCATTCATAGCAGTGCCCTTGAGACCCTGCAGAATCCACAAGTCTCTTTAGAACCATCAAAGACTCAACAGCGAAGATGCAGTCTAAAGAGTGCTCCACAATAGTCTACTTCTTTGAAAACAGGCAATTCACACAGACTTTGTGGTTTGATCTTCTTCCTAGTCCTGTCTCGCTGAAGGCAAGAAGCAGCGGAAAGCCACTGTGCAGAACAGTCAGGCAGTTCCTCAAATGGTTAAACACGGAGTTCCTCAAATGGTTAATACACTCATCTGTAAAATGAAGGTACTATCATTTGCCTAGCAGAGCTGTTGGGAAAAATTAAATGTAGTAAAATAACGACTAACAAAGCACCTAGGCCAGGCGCAGTGGCTCCCACCTGTAATCCCAGCACTTTGGGAGCCCGAGGCGGGAGGATCACGAGGTCAAGAGATGGAGACCATCCTGGCCAACATGGTGAAACCCCATCTCTACTAAAAATACAAAACATAGCTGAGTGTGGTGGCGCCCACCCGTAGTCCCATCTACTCGAGAGGCTGAGGCAGGAAGATTGCTTGAACCCAGGAGGCGGAGGTTGCAGTGAGCCGAGATGGAACCACTGCACTCCAGCCTGGCGACAAAGCGAGACTCCGTCTCAAAACAAAACAAACAAACGAACAAAAACAAAGCACCTAGAAGATACTTAGCAGGAATGCTATAATATTTGTAGCATTCCACTTTACCTCTCCTTCTACCTTACCTCCTCTTCCTACTCAAACTAAAGCCTCTCTATGCTTCCAGGCCAGCTTCCATCCCATTTCTTCCAGAAGTCTTCTGGGTCACCCCTGTTGCTAGTGTCAGCCCCCAACCTCTGAACCCTAGCAGCACTCGTTGACTTTGACAGCACCACCCCATTTATCTCAGAAAGTTCTCATCTTTTCCCCAAAGAGGCCTGGCTCTCCCAGGCTTCTAAGCCTTTGAAGATTGCTCCAAAATAAATAGGCAAAACTCAATAATATTCCTATATGCCAGCAATAAAGTATGGTTTTAAAAGATTCTATTCCTAACAGCAACAATAATACAAAATGCATGGAAATAATCTCAACTGAAGCCTTTCTCCCTCATCTGCCTCATAGAACTTCTACTCTTGCTCCAAGACCCAGCTCAAATGTTACCTCCTCCATGAAGATTTCTCTGACTGTCCTAAGCAGTCAGTTGCTCCAGGAGCTGAGCCTCATATAATGCGAATAAGACCTCTTCACCCTGTATTGTATTAACCCCTTTTTGTGCTGTTTTCCCAGTGGACTCAGAAGACCCCCCTAGAGCATAGTACCAGAAGTCCAGCAGGCTCATGGGCAAGGCAGAGGTTCCAATTGACCTCACAGAGGTAGTTTGGCTGGGGGGGAAGGGACTGGTGGGTAAAGGGCCAAAGTCCAGATGACTGATGGTCCACAGGGCTCCTCTGCCAGGCAGCCTATAAGGGGTGTTGTTAATGCCTCCTGTGGTCCAGAGCTGCACTTGGTAACCCAGCCCTGTGGCTGTCCAATGTCAAGCACCAGCTCTTCTATCAGCAGGTGGGGGTGGCAGGAGAGAGTGCTAAGTCCTGCCGGGGAGGATCAAGTTCCCAAAAGTCAGGCTTTCAGAAGAGGGAGAGCAAGGGCTGAGCTGAAAGCAAACAGGCACTGTGGGCTCAGAGTTTGGGGCAAGCTGAGGATTCTAAAAAGAGTGATACTTCCAAACAACAAGCCCTCTAGTGCATTGTGACAGATATATGAAGGGCTTGGAAAGAAGTTTTGTTGGGGTCGTTGTGAATTACACCAGCCCCTTTGGGTAGGAGTAGACAGTTCTCATCATACATTCCAGGAGCAACATCAAGGTAATGGAAGAAGCTTTCCCTTTAAAGCAAAGAGCAAAGTAAGGATGCCTTTCATCACCAGTATCCCTGAATAGCATCATGAAAGATCTTGCCAGCCCGGGCATGGTAGCTCACATCTGCAGTACTTTGGGAGACCAAGGTGGAAGGATTGTTTGAGGCCAGGAGTTTGAGACCAGCCTGGGCAACACAGTGAGACCCTACTAAAAACTGTAAAACTAGCTGGACATGGTGGTGTGTGCCTGTAGTCGCAGCTACTTGGGGGGTTGAGGTGGGAAGATCACTTGAACCCAGGAGGTCAAGGCTGCAGTGAGCCTCTGCACTCCAGCCTGAGTGATAGTGAGACCTTGTCTGAAAAAAGTGAAGAATGAAAAGAAAAAAAGGAAAGGAAAGGAAAGGAAAAAGAAAAAAGAAAAGAAAAGAAAAATGTCAGGTCTGGCCAATTAAACAGAAAGCAGACATTGAAAACAGACAAAATGATTCTTAGGTGCATTTGAAATGACTGTATAACCTCAGAAACCCAAAGCAGTCATCTGACAAACAACATAAATTAAAATGGACTCAGCAAAGCGACTAATCAAATAAGCATGAGAAAGGCAATAATATTCCTGTGCACCAGCAAGAAAATACAGTTGTTAAAGATCCTATTCCTAACAACAATATAAAATATAGACAGATAAGCATAATGGAAAATGTATCTGACCAATATTTTTTAAAAGTAGAAAAATTCACAAAGATATTTGTTTTTGTTTTGTTTATTGAGACAGGGTCTCGTGCTGTCACCCAGGCTGGAGTGCAGTGGCACGATCTCAGCTTACTGCAGCGATCTTGGCTCACTGCAGCCTCAAACTCCTGGGCTTAAACGATCCTCCCACCTCAGCTTCCCAGGTAGCTGGGACTACAGGCACATGCCATCAAACCTCGTTAATTTTAATTTTTGTAGAGATGGGGTTTGCATGTTGCTCAGGCTAGTCTTGAATTCCTGAGCTCTAGTGATCTGCCCACCTTGGCTTCCCAAAGTGCTATGATTATAGGCATGAGCCACCACGCCTGGCTCACAAAGACATTTTTTAAAGTAGATTTGAATATATAACATGCCTTTTGATGACAAGTCAAAATATTGAAACGCTGTTTTTTTTAAAGAAATTAATTTATATATTGTTGAATGTATCTCCTACCCAAATCCCCACAAAGTTTTTTTATTTTTAACTTGATTAAATGTTTTAAAGTTCAACTAAGGAAATATATAAGCAAGAACCTCTAAAAAAGGTGAGGTTATAACCAATATTATAAGGCTAAAATAATTAAAACAGAGGGCAAAAGGGAAAATAGATCATGGAAAGAAATTATATAGTTCAGAAAATATAGTCCAGAAATAATGTGTCACAATAAATGTTAAAGGAGGCTTCACAAATAAATTGGGGGAGGAAGGATTGATCAGCTGATATCAGAATCCACTTAAAAATGCTGAGAAAGATTCAATCTAAGAATCAAAATACATCCTAGATAGAATTACACTTTAAATATTTTTTTAAACCAACCAAACAAAAGTAAACAGAATTGAACATATACAACCTTTTAAGGGAGAATGACTTCCCAAATCTAGGAGGATAACAGAATCACAAAGGAACAGATCAACAAAACTAACTGCATTTAAAAAATATAAAACACTTGGAAGCTTAAAAACAACAAAGCAAACAACAAGGATTTGTAAATAGGATGCATAGAGTCATCTTAATTACTGAAAATGCTCAATATAATTGAGTAAAGAAAAAAATTAAGAGCACTTGAGAAGGAAAAGATGTAAGATATTTACAAATGAAAAAAGTTAATTAGTAAACAAATATATAGCTCCTGATGTGTTTCCAAACCGCTTTCCAGAATATTTGTGCCAATTTACATGTAACCTATCCAACAAATAATAGGATCATTAAAAAGAAAATAAGCCTTACTAAGTTGATCAAGGGAAACGGCATCCCTGCTTTAATTTGCAATTCTTTCAATAATGAAACCGATTATCTTTCATGGTTAATTAACTGTTTTCAGCTAGATGTAGTGGCTCACATCCGTAATCTCCAGGCTGGAAGGCCCAGGTTGGAAGATCACTTGGGGCCAGTTAACAACCAACCTGGGTAACACAGCAAGATCCATCTCTACAAAACATAAAATATGGCTGGGCTTGGTGGCTCACACGATAATCCCATCACTTGAAGTCAGGAGTTTGAGAGCAGCCTGGCCAACATGATAAAACCCCATCTCTATTAAAAATACAAAAATTAGCCAGGCATGGTGACAGGCACCTATAATCCCAGCTACTCAGGAGGCTGAGGAGGGAGAATTGCTTGAACCTGAGATTGCATCACTGCACTCCAGCCTGGGCGACAGAGTGACAGATTCCATCTCAAAAAAATAGATAAAATAAATTGGCTTGACATGGTGGTGCCTATGTATAGTCCCAGCTACTCAGGAGGAGGTGGGAGGATCACTTGAGCCCAGTTCAAGGCTGCATCACTACACTCCAGCCTGGGCAACAGAGCAAGACCCTATCTCTAATAAAATAAAATAAACATCAATTAACCATTTGTTTCCCCTGTGGAAAACCCTATTCATGTCTCACTACTTTTCTACTTGGATTCTAGCATTTTTTTCTGCCAAAGGGTGGTAGAGCTCCCTAAATAGCATTATCAACCCAGATGTGTTGACTGTTTCTCTTGTTGAATCATTCATGTTACAGAGCGTAGGGTTTTTTTCTGAAGCAGGACATAAAAAGCATATACATACTATAATTCCAACTAAGTATAAAAGGATACATGCCTGGGAAAGACAATAGAAAGAAAAATAATCAGAATGCTAACAGTGGTTATTTCAAAGAATTTGAGCAATTTGTTACTAAATTATAGCCCTCATGGTTATTTACTTTATACAAAGTAAGTAAAATATCATCCTATATTTATGTAAAACCATTTGCCAAGTATCTGTATATAGAGATACTTTACTTTCAAAATAAAAAATTAATTTATCATAAAATTAGCTATTTTTTTTAGACAGGATCTCGCTGTGCCGCCCAGGCTGGAGTGCAGTGGTGCAATCTCAGCTCACTGCAACCTTCACCTCCTGGGCTCAAGCTATTCTCCCACCTCAGCCTCCCAAGTAGCTGGGACTACAGGGGCACACCACCATGCCCAGATAATTTTTGTATTTTTAGTAGAGACAGTGTTTCACCATGCTGCCCAGGCTGGTCTCGAACTCCTGGCCTCAAGTGATCCACCTGCCTCATGCTCCTGAAGTGCTAAAATTAACTTTTATTGGAAAAAACAACCTAGCAAATTCACAGATACATTGAGGGCAGCCAGCTGTTTGTTAATGAGGGAAATAGGGAAAAACAGACCCAAGAAACAGAGGAACTCTGCATCGGGCTAGGGCAGAGTTGTAAAAAGAAGCTTTCAGGCACCACCACTCCCCACAGTGGGGAGGGAAAGTGCTTACAACAGAGGAAGAAGCCATAAAGCCATAAAGCCATGAAAGTTATTTCCAAGGGTCCTCAAAGCAGCCTGTCTTTCTGGAGTAGATCAGCCCAGAAATGCCCAGCCCACAGTCTCATTCCAACCACCTGGGCCATCCACACACCATCCCAACCTCATACCACCCACCCTTCCGGTTTCTGATTTAGGCAACATACAAGGGCCAGGCACAACAGCTCACGCCTGTAATCCCAGCACCTTGGGAGGCCAAGGTGGGTGGATCACTTGAGGTCAGGAGTTCAAGACCAGCCTGGCCAACATGGTAAAACCCCATCTCTACTAAAAATACAAAAATTAGCTGGGTGTGGTGGTGCATGCCTGTAATCCCAGCTACTTGGGAGGCTGAGGCAGGATAATCACTTGAGCCTGGGAGGCGGAGTTTGCAGTGAGCCGAGATCATGCCACTGTACTCCAGCCTGGGCGACAGAGGGAGACGCCATCTCAAAAAAACAAAACAAAGCAAAAAACATACACAAAAAAAACAAGCAACATACAAGCCCTCTGCAGCTTCATCTGGCCAACTGGCACATCACAAGACCACACTTCTCTAACACTAGAGGATGTCGAGGGCCTGGAATGTCGCCTGCGACACCTGCTTCTTTCATTCACTCTCCACAGATAGCTATCAAGGCCCTCCTGTGTGCCAGGCACTGATCTGCACTGTATCCTGTGACTTACATATGACTTTTTTTTTGTCCCCAGAGACTCCATCTGTTCCCTCCATTATGTGACCCCTACGCTGCCCACCAGAGGCCAGGATGGGTGTGAGAGGGGTGCACCACCAAGCTCTTACCCAGAACAGCCCGGCTGCCACTGAAGGCAAAGGCCATACAGGAGTTCCACAGAAGGGCCCTGCTGGGATATGATGCAAACACCCATCATCCCAACCCCATCACCAGCCCTGACACAGCACGTGGACTCTCACCCCCGCTGGGAGGAGAGGTCCATGATCTCCAGAAAAGTTCTCCATCGTCCTGGGACAAGAAAATGGGGACCCAGGTACCAGACATCCCGGAGCAAATCTCAACCTTGCCCAGTCATATTCCCATCTGTACCCCCGGAGCAATATACTGGATGTCACACACAGGAGATGGGAATAATAACAACCATAAACAACACCATTTACTATTTCACATGTGCTTTGTAAGTACAAATTGTCCCCTCTCTGCACACAGGAAACTGTAATAAAGTGACTTGCCCAAGGTCATACAGCTAGAAGTGAGGAGGAGGAGGAGATCTGGACCCAGGTTAGGGGGACCAGGAAGCCAGGGGTCCTAACCATTCCACTCTACTGCCCCCTTGAGTCAAAAACACGCCCAGGTGCCTGCCTCTAGGCCAGGCCAGAGAAAGGGTCTATGCTGAGCTCCCCCATGGGAAACCGAGGTCTTGACTACAAACTCCTGTAAGACCCTGTCAGTTCAGAGCCCTCAATCCCTCTGGGGAAAGGGGCCAACAGCTTTCTGCATGAGCCAGTCACCTTTTGTTCTCAGGAAATTCCTCTGCAGGTCTAATTTGGAGGTTGGGCACCATCTATACCCACTACACCTGTTTGCAGAAGGAAAAAGCCCCATGAGCTGAGCCAAGTTCAATGCTGGGCCCTGAGTTTATAGGAACAGACAGCACTGCTGCCAGAGAACACAGCCAAAATGTGACTGGGGGCCAGGTCCCACTACGGAAGGGGGGCCCAACCCAGGGAAGAGAAGATCCAGGCTGCAGACAGGAGACAGCTGCCCTCAAGTGGCTGTGGGATATCATGAAGAAGGTCCCATTCTCTATGGGTCCTCAGCACAGACAGTATATAGTTCACCAAGGTATAAAGAAAAGGCTCCTGGGTGAGGACGTGAGGACCGCTTCATGGAGCATGATCAAGCAGGGTCTCCACTGAGAGAATTCCTAACCCAGACAGAAGCTGAGCTGGTGATCTCAAAGGTCCCATTCAAGTTAATAAACACAGGACCAGGCATGGTGGCTCATGCCTGTAATCCCAGCACTTTGGGAGGCTGAGGCAGGTGGATCACCTGAGGTCAGGAGTTTGAGACCAGCCTGGCCAATGTGATAAAACCCCATCTCTACTAAAAATACAAAAAGTAGCTAGGCATGGTGGCGTGTGCCTATAATCCCAGCTACTCAGGAGGCTGAGGCAGAAGAATTGCTTGAACCCAGGAAGCAGAGGCTGCAGTGAGCAGAGATTGCACCACTATACTCCAGCCTGGGCAATAGAGCGAGACTCCATCTCAATAAATTAATTAATTAAAACACAGCTAACAGCACTGAGTATTCACTGTGTGCCAGACACAGTTCTAGGAGCTTTTTCTATATTAACTCATTTAATTAGCCTGAGTTACCCCCACAGCAGCAGAATGAGGCCCGTGTTGATAGGTAAATTTTCCCTGGTCATTTGGCCTCTTGCAATAATAATTATACTTAGGAGGAGTGATAGCCTTGTGTTTATTGTACTGCTACCGCCTCCCCCAAGGATCTTTCTGTTCCCTGCTATAGCCCAGGTGTCAGCGGCTGGGGCTCCTGGGAAAGGCACACTGGAGTCTAGCTGCTATCTACATGGTGCTGGAGGGATAGGATCAAATAATCTGAATGCAAAGATTCAAGACCAAAGATCCAAATAGGGTGAACAGTAGGGTAGTTTAAATAGGACTTTCCTAATTTTAGCACCGAGAGTCCTGCATCCTGGGGAATCCCTTCTCAGTCATTGGCAGATTGGGATGTTTAGGGTCACCCTAGATTCAGGCGGATGGATGAGAGCTCTACAAACAAAAAGAATAGAGGGAAGGGAACTCAGAAGTGAGCCATGGCACGAGCAAAGGACTGTCACCTCTCTGGGATGCCTCCCTTGAGCTCTGCCTTCTCCTACAAGTTCCCAGAGCCTCACCCTTGCTGCATGAATGCTCAGAGAGGAAGGCTCTTGACATTGGAATCATTTAGTGCTAAATGAGGAGCATCATCATGGTGGTGCATGTCCACAGACCCTGACAGGGATGAGGAATAGCATGGTGGGTAATTAGCTACAAGGGACAATGCCAGGCTCCTCCAGCACCATGTAGACAGCAGCTAGATTCCAGAATCCCTTTCCCCAGCAGCCCCAGCCGCTGACAGCTGGGCTGTAGCAGGGAACAGAAAGATCCTTGGGGGAGGTGGCAGCAGTGCAATAAACACAAAGCATGATAATCCTCCTAATTATAATTATTATTGCAAGAAGGCCAAACTGCATGTCCCCAAACCTCTAATTAGAACAGTAATTTGTGTTAATAAATAAGCCTTTTATTCAAATCACTTGGGTCTTTTATTAAAGCTTATCTCATTAATTCTAATGAATGCCTAATGAAAGGTAACCAGTGGGCAGAACCAGGGCAAAAGGAGCAAATTCCAGGAAGAGAGAAAAACATTCAGCTGGAAATCAGGAGCGCTGGGTTTAGCTTGCATGGTGACTTAGAAATACAGAACTTTGACTCCTGCCAGCTGCTGACAAGAAGTGGGCCTGGTGACAGGGCCCAGGAGTGGGAAGTAGAGGGACTCCCCTGCCAACCAAGTGACAGAGCCCAGAGGCAAGGGTGTCAGGGTCTCAGGCCAGTAGGTGCATGGGCTTGTGACCTAGCCAACGAGTAAGGCTCCCAAGGCTACTGGAGGAACTCTGCAGCCAGTGAGACCCACTCCCACTGAGAAGCTTTCTCCATGGACTCTCAGGGTTAGGAGACGGGGTCATTTGGCCCACGTTTGCCAAACTTCCGAATTAGAATCAACTGGAGGCTGGGCACAGTGGCTCACGCCTGTAATCCTAGCACTTTGGGAGACTGAGGTGGGAGGATTGCTTGAGCCAAGAAGTTTGAGACCAGCCTGGGCAACATAGTGAGACCCTGTCTCTAAAAAAATAAAAAATTAGCCAGTCATGGTGGTGTACACCTGTAGCTCCAGCCACTCAGGAGGCTGAGGTGGGAAGACTGCTTGCGCCTGGGAAGTCAGGACTGCAGTGAGCCATGACTGTGCCATTGCACTCCAGCCTGGGAAACAGAGTGAGACCCTGTCTCAAAAAAAAGAATCATCTAAAGAAGCTGGTCCTTCCACCCTCCCCGAGATATTCTACCTCAGTGGATCTGGGTTGCACCCTCCCCTAGACATTCTACCTCAGTGGATCTGGGATGGTGCCAGGAAATTTGTTTTTAACAGTATCTCCAGGTGCTTCTTGTCAATAGGCAAACTTGGGAAACGCTGAGTAACACAGTCTCCAATCTGAGGCCGATATTCTCCCCATGTCTCCATCTGAGGTCACAGAGTTCTCCTTGAACACTGGTGATGGGGGGGCTCACTCCTCCTTCCATAGAATGAGTTTAACTGTTAGAGAGTTCTTTCACAAACTGTGTTAATAACTGCCACCCTCCACCACTCACCAGTCCTGCTGCCCTCTCTTCTGCATGGCAATCCTTTATATAAATGGTGACAAAGGACATCGTAAACATTTTCTTTTTAATTATGGTAAAATACATATAACATAAAAATTTAGCAAGTGATATGACCAAGTTTTATAGGAAAACTCCAGTGATTTTCAATCAACCATTGCATAGGTAGCCAAGGAGCAATGAATAGCAGCAACTACAGTCGAGGAAGCCATGCATCTACGGGCATGAACGGAATGGGAGGGATATCTAATGCGTCCCATATGAGTGTATGAGTGGTGGATGGGAAATATAATTGATTGATCCTAATCACTGACTCTTGGTCAACTTAAAAAAAAAAACTTTAACAGTTCCTGCAATACAAGCTTGTGATTTATGCTTACTCTCTAAGTAGAAATCAGGATTGTTATGAAGACTTAAGGCTCAATACGTTTGAACACAATACTTATCTAGGATGTAACAGTGAAGCTGAGTAAACTATAACTGTTAAGTTCCAGCTTAACAGTTAGGATGTTCTTAAGCAGTAAGTGTATTTAGGTCAAAGAAGTTGAACTGTGTTCAGTATTACCCTTTGCCACATTACACTGAACACCATTAGGATGCATGTTGAAAGACATGATTTTTTTTTTTTTTGTAAAACTCAATATAGGAGCTGTGTCTAGAAACATTTGGCATATTTGTTAATTCTAGTTTCATTTAACAACCTGTAAGGCATGTAAGTTTAAGCCTTTTTTTTTTTTAAGTTAATGGGAAAAACCTGAGATGCAATATCAATACTTTAGAATTTTAGTCTTGGTGTTTGTATGAAATTCTGAGGCCTTGATTTAGATCTTTCCTTGTATTGTGACTTCCTTTTAGGTATATTGCATAAGTGAAACTTGTCAAATAAATCCTCCTTTTAAAAACTGCTAAAAAAAATTTAGCGGCCAGGCACGGTGGCTCAGGCCTATAATCCCAATAGTTTGGGAGGCTGAGGCAGGCAGATCTCCTGAGGTCGGGAGTTCGAGACCAGCCTGACCAACATGGAGAGACTCCATCTCTACTAAAAGTACAAAATTAGCCAGGTGTGGTGGTGCACACCTATAATCCCAGCTACTCAAGAGGTTGAGGCAGGAGAATCGCTTGAACCTGGGAGGCAGAAGTTGTGGTGAGCCGAGATCAGGCCATTGCACTCCAGGCTGGGCAACAGGAACAAAACTTTATCTCAAAAAAAATAAAAATTAGCATTTTATCAGTGGCAAGGGATTAGCAGGCAGAGCACTGAGGATTTTCAGGCAGTGAAAATGATGGGTGGCAGACATGTGTCATTATACATTAATCTGAGCCTCAAGCTGTGCAACACCAGGAGTGAACTCTAAGGTGAAGCCTGGACTTCGGGTGACAATGATGCACCAATGTAAGTTCACCAACTGGAGTAAAAATGCCCCTCTGGTGGAGGATGTTGATCATGGAGAAGGCTATGTATGTTTGTGGGCAGTGGGGAGCATACTAGAAAATCTCTATTCTTAACTCTCAGTTTTGCTGTGAACCGTCTGTTTAAAAATTAAGTATTTTTTAAAATGCACCATCTTAACCATTTTTAAATGTACAGTTCAGTAGCATTAAGTGTATTTATATTGTTGTACAATCAACCAATCTCCAGGACTTTTGCATCTTCCAAAACTGAAACTCTTTACTTGTTAACCCCCTATCTTCCTATCCCTCAGCTGCTGGGAACCACAGAACACTATCAACTTTTCTGCAGGCGAAAACATCTCCAGAAACTTCAATCCCCATGGTTCTGGCTGCTCCTGTGAGAGGAGCAGGACCAACCGAGCTCAGACTCCGGCCCGGCCAGAACTTTCTCCTGAGCAGGCATTGAGTCTCTAACACGTAACTGCAGCCACCACTGATTGACACCAGGTGTGTCCCAGAAGCTGTGCTGGGGCTTCAGACCTCTAATTCCCTCTACTCCTCACAACCACCCTGTAAATAGGTCACTTCTGTGTTTACCCCTGCTTAACAGTTAAGGAAACTGAGTCTTGGATAAGTTAAACAAATTGTTCAAAGTCATATGACTTATTCAAGGTCAACCAGTCAATGAAATAATAAAAAAACATTTACAAAGTGCCTGGTACTTGCAATTAGTGACCTCAGCATTGTCATGCGGTAACTCAGTTAACCCCTACAACATCCCCATGAGATGGACATTAATTTTTATTTTTATTTTTTGAGATGGAGTCTCACTCTGTCACCCAGGGTGGAGTGCAGTGGTGTGATCTTGGCTCACTGCAACCTCCACCTGCTGGATTCAAGTGATTCTCCTGCCTCAGCCCCTTGAGTAGCTGGGACTACAGGCATGCATCACCATGCCCGACTAATTTTTGTATTTTTAGTAGAGACGTGGTTTCACCATCTTGGCCAGGCTGGTCTTGAACTCCTGACCTCAGATAATCCACGGGATAGGCATTATTATTACTATTCCTGTCGTATAGAGGAGGAATCAAGACACAGAGTCAGGGGTCTTGGTTAGTAAGCTGTAGAGCTGGGCTTGAGGGTGTGCCCCTAACCACCATACTACATTGCCTCCCTAGAATATGTAACCCACATTCAGGATGGCCTGTCATGCTGAAACAAAATAGAAAATGGTAGGTTTCCAATGAGCAGATAGTCTTCCATGATTTACAATGGGTTCCCCTGGAACACTGGTATATTGCAGTTCCCACGGAGCTATATAAAAGAGGACTTAGAGTTGAAAGAGCTGGTAAAAGAGTCATCAGGGTATCAGAAGCCTGGATTTGTCACTTACTGGCTGTGGGAACTTGGGTCCTTAGGCCCTTAGTTTTCAAATCTTGGTAAATTGCAACTCATCATCTCTAAGGTCCCTCACAGCTGCCACTGTGGACTCTAGGACTTGGCCACAACCAGGAGGCGCCTTGGGAGCTCTACAGACTCTTGATGCCTTAGTCTCCCTCCCAGAGCGTCCAATTTAATTAGTGAGGGCTGGGGCTTGGGAATGGGAGGGAGGTTAAAAGCTCCCGGGTGATTCTAACGTGCAGCCAGGTGAACTCTGCACCATACCATCACCTCTCAAACTAAAGTATGCCACCTGGGGACACTGCCAACACGCAGATTCTGATGCCACAGGGCTGGATGGGGCCTAAAAGTCTGCCTTTCCACCCAGCAGGTCCAAGGACCACACTGAGTAGCAAGGGCTAGTCCAGTGCAGTGGATCGCCAAGGGAAGTTCCCAGACCCACAGTATCAGCTTCGCACCAGAACTTGTTAGAAATGCACATCCTCAGGCACCATCCCAGACCCACAGAATCAGAAACTCTGGGGGTAGGGCCCAGACATCTGTGTTTTAGCGGGAGAATCACTGGCATAGACGGGCGAGGCCTCCTCCAGTTGTGGCTGCTTCCTGGACTGATTATGATAATGGGGCGATGATGACAGTAACCGAGTGCTGGCTGCTCCTGCCTGCCTAAGGACGTGAGGTTTACTCACTCCTGGAAATTTTTTATGCCCTAGGTGCCTCCTGCTTCCCCTCTGAGCGGACTATTTTAGGACAGAGTCTCCTCATTCTCTTCTCTTGGCTTTGTTTACTCTTCTGGTGCTCAGAGGCACACATGATCGTCAGTGTGGAGGCTGCCCTGGGCTGTAACTCAGGAGGCCAAATTCTTGTCCCAGCTCCTCCACTATCAGCCAGGGGGGCTCAGAGACATGACTTCTTCATGGGCCTTGTCCCCTCATCTATAGAATGAGGGTTTAGACTAGGTGATTTGGTGTCTCAACCAGGCCAGACTATGACTATGTAATTCTACTAAACAAAGGCTCTTCAGGCAGTCAGTCCTCTGCCAAAGACGAACCCCCGTGACCTGGGCTGCCAGATTCTGAAATGCCACTCATTCTCCAAAGTAGGGACACACAGGATGCAGAGAGCAAGCAAAACAACTGCTCATCAAGGGACCATGCTGTGCATCACTAGGGACAATTAGGCATCACTTTAACAAAGCAGTTTGTTGTAGTGCTTACAGAGCTGGCTAGTTCTAAAAGGCTTAAGACAAAAAGCAGCCAGACCTGCTCCCTCTTGACAAATCCCCTCCACCAGGGACAACCACTTTCCGGTCTTTGGGGGATTTTTTGGGTGTTTAACTCCTGATCTCTTGAGCAGTGTTTCTGTGCCTGTTTCCTGTCTCATGCCCCTTACAGAGAAAAGGGCACAGGAGGAAGAGCTCACTGAGAACCACACGGACAGAAAGTCCCACCACAATAGCACAGCTACTGGGCCCAGGTGGGTCGTTGGGAAGAGAAGGGCAGAAAGGCACTTCAGGAAGGGGCGTCTTCTGAGACGTGGGGAAACCACTCAACTTGAATGTGCCAGTGGGTGTGGGGGGATTTTTTTTCTTTCACTTCCTATTTTATGGACTTCTATATCGTGCAAGATTTTTACAATAAGCACTTATGACTTCTTACAAATATCTTCAGTTTAAAGAAAGGAACATCCCTAACATGTAGTAAAGTACGTTTTCCCTCAAATGCCAAAAAACCTGGATCAGTGGAGATGGGTATTGATGGGGACAGGGGGAACAGAGCTAAAGTCCTGGCAGGGCAAAGGACTTTAGCTGCTGGGGAGAGCTCACAGGAGCTGCTGGGGAAGGCGGCTGACTGTTCAGGGGCTATGTGGACACCTCTCTGACAAACGCTGCACACACAAATCCTGCATCTCAGAGGTGCCTTCTCACGCTCTGCTGCAGAAGCCCAGCCTCCCTAGGAAATAATGTGCTACCGAGAGTCAGACTCAGAGAAGAAAGCTGAGCACTGGGCTCTCCAGCTAGTGGCTGTCACACTCAGTCAGAATATGTTCTAACCACACAAGAGACCTACTAGAAAGCAACATCTTCTCTGAATCTAAACTGAGTTCTTTCTTGGGCCAGCTCTTTCTTGGTATGGGACCTCAGGCAAGTCACTTAACCCCAACCTCAGTTTCCTCTCCAGTAAAGTGAGGACAAGAGCTCTTTCAAAAACCTGTATGCAGTCTGGGCATGGTGGCTCACACCTGTAACCCAAGTACTTTGGGAGACTGAGGCAGGTGGACCATGCGATCAGGAGTTCGAGACCAGCCTGGCCAATGTGGTGAAACCCCATCTCTACTAAAAATGCAAAAATTAGTGGGCATGGTGGCTAATCTGATTGCCCTACAGAGAAAGCCTGTAGTCCCTGCTACTCAGGAGGCTGAGGCAGAAGAATTGCTTGAACCCAGGACGCGGAGGTGCAGTGAGCCGAGATAGTGCCACTGCACTCCAGCCTGGGTGACAGAATGAGACTCTGTCTCAAAAAAAAAAAAAAAAAGACCTGTATGTAAATGTTCACAGCAACATTTTCACAATAGCCTGAAAGTGGAGACAATCCAAATGTCCACCAGCTGATGAATAAAGGACATTTCGTATATCCATTCAATGGAATATTATTCAGCCATAAAAAGGAATGAAATCCTGACATGGGCTACAACATGAATGAACCTTGAAAACATTTTGCTACGTGAAGGAAGCCAGTCACAAAAGGACAAATGCTGCATGATTCCATTTACGTAAAATGTCCAAAAGAGGCAAATCTATGGAGACAGAAAGTAGACTGGTAACGGCCTGGGGCTGGGAGGAGATCAGGAAACGGAAAAGGACTGCTCACAGGACAGGGTTCCTTTTTTGAGTGATGAAAATGGCTTAGAATTAGACAGAGGTGATAGTTATATAATCTTGTGAGTATACTAAAAACCACTGCATTGTGTACTTAAAATGCAAATTTTACAGTATTTGAATATACCTCAAAAAGAAATGAGGACGACAGGATCCAACTAACAGGTGGTTCTGAGCATGAAATAAAACGTCTGCAAGGCTCTTAGCACAGCGCCTGGCAGCTAGTTTGTGCTCAGTAGATAAGTGATGCTACTATGAGGATGCAAAAATATTGTTTTTATTTGAGAATGTGTGGCAAAGATGTGCTTCAGCTCTGTCATCCCTGGAGGGGAGAAAGGACCCCTGAATTGCATTTATTCTAATGACCCCTGGTCTAATGACAAGGCAACAACTGCATGTGCTATCATGGGCTTTGGGACTCTCCAAAAAAAAAAAAAAAAAAAAAATCTCCTTCCTGGCAAGCCAATAAGAAGAAAAGAAGCCCATATTCAATTAAAATCAAAAGCAAACCCTACACAGAACACAATCAAATGACACACAGTCAACAATTTGGGATATTAAATTATTTTAATGTAACTGATGACTCACACAAACATATTCATACAAAAGGGAATAAAAACAGCAGCCAGGATGATGCTAACAGTGTGGCCACCAAGGGCTCTAAAGGGACCACAGCTGGTCCCAGTGGAGGAGGCCATGTGGCCAAGAGCCCTGAGCAGGCCCTGAGGTCTTCCAGCAAAGAAAGCAGCAATCAGTCCCTTTTTGTAGATAGGGAAACAAAAGCCCAGAGAAGTTAAGAACTTGCTCAAAGCTACACAGTAAGTAAGGAAAGGGTGGAGCTTGACTTGTTCTACAGGGTGATACTCTGCCATTAACAGGTGCCATTAACAGATGTTCATCAATGAACCAGGAAGCAGACCTTCACCAAACACTGAGCCTGCCATTGCCTTGACCTTGGACTTCCCAGCCTCCAGAATTGTGAGAAATAAATCTCTGCTGTTTACATTTTGCTATAGAGCCCTGAATGGACTAAGACAGCTAGCCTCAAGTGGGTAGAGACTAGGATGTTGCTAAACATCTTACAAAGCACAGGACAGCCCCCACCACAAAGTACCCCGCTCAAAAAGCAGAAGTGTCAAGGTGGAGAAGTGCCTTGCCTGGGGATACAAAGCCGTCCTTTCAAATAGGTGCAGAGCCCTCAAGGGAAAAAAGCCCTCCCCTTCCCCAGGGGGCACAGGAGAGGAGACGGAGAAGGGTCATTCTCTGCCTCCCAGGACCCCCAATCCAGAGTGTGCATCTAGTGGTGGCATGCTAGGCAGAAGGCTCCAAGTCACCCCACTCCACAGCACACCACGGAGAAGGCAGAGTTGGGAAAGGTCTGTCTCCTTACAGGGGAACTCAATTCCCTTGGGAGAGTAGCACAGACCCTGCACTGGGGACCTCCAGCCCCCTACCCTGCCTGGCAGATTCCCGCCTGCTTCCCCCAAGAGTCAGGGAACCAAGGATGGCAGACCTGAGGCTCAGCCCTTGTGGCAAACACAGCCAGGCAGCCCCAGCCGTCTGGGAGCTGCCATGTGAGAGCCCACTCCCTCCTCCCTGCTCTCAGAGCTGGACTGTGCCAGGCTGACCCTCAGGACTCGCCAGGCCAGGAGACATCACAGCAAAACACACTCCCCTCACCCCTACCAGGCACCAGCCTCAGCTCTGGACCAGGAACTACAGGTCAACAAGCCGCAGTGAGGGGCAAGATCACCACCCCACCAGGCCAGAAAAGCTGCCAGCCACTGCAGTCCCTGGCTGCCTCCTCTCAGTATAAGAGTGTGCTAGAGAGATGCCTGCCTCTCCTCCAGACTGGGCACTCCCGGGCACATGCACTACCCTGCAGGCAGGGCACATACAGCAGCTGCTCAATGTGTGTTTTTTGAAAAAGGATCCAGTGGCAGTTTCTGAACCAAAAAAAGACAAGGTTCTGATTCAGTATCTGCTAAGTGCTTCCTGAGTACTCTTGTTCTAGAAAGGGGCTGCAACATCAGGTCCCGCAGGGGTTGGACAGGAATGTAAACACAGGAAGGGAGTGGAGCCCTGGTCAGGATCCTGGAGCCCACACCCAGCAACAGCCTGGCCAGGTCCCCAGGCTTGGCTTCCGGTTCTGTTTGGCCTGTGATCGGGCGCCATCTGCCGGCCAGTACAGAAGGAGGCAAGCGCTCGGCCAAAGCGCAGGTGGGCCTGGGAGGGAGGAAAGGCGGACACACCACTCCCGTTAGACTTGGTCTCCATTTGATTCCACAGCTCCCAGCCTAGCTGCTGAGGTCCCTCTGCAGGAGCACCTCACATCCATGTCCATATTCATTCATCATCTCCCACACACACATCCAGAGCCCAGCCAGGCAATGCCCCTGCCCCACCCCGCAGCAGCCACCAGGAGAGGAAGCTCCAAATTGTAACTAGCAAGCCAGTGATTCTCAAATACAAGGCAGAAAAGAATCAGACACAGTGCATGCTAAAATGCAGATCCCCAGGCCCACTGGTAACATTCAACTTTTAAAGCTCTAAAGTAGGGTCCATGAATCTGTATGCTTAACCAATACTCAAAGGATCCTGATAGAAAAAAATCTTTGTGACCTTGGGTTAGCCAAAGACTTCTCACATACAGTACCAAAAGTACCATCTATAAAAGAAAAAACGATAAATTAAATTTCATCAAGATTAAAAATGTGAGCCAGGCAGGTGGCACGCACCTATAGTTCCAGCTACTCTGGAAGCTGAAACAGGAGGATCTCTTGAGCCCAAGAGTTCCAGGCTGCGGTGTGCAATGACTGGGCCTGTGAACAGCCACTGCACTCCAGCCTGGGCAACATACCAAGACCCCACCTCTAAAAAACAAAACTGAAAAGAAAGAAAGCCCAGCTTTTTTAATGGGCAAAAGATGTGAATAGCGATTTCATCAAAGACAAATGGATGGCCAACAAGCACATGAAAAGTTGTTCAACATCGGCCAGGTGTGGTGGCTCACGCCTGTAATCCCAGCACTTTGGGAGGCCGAGGTGGGCAGATCACCTGAGATCAGGAATTCAAGACCATCCTGGCCAACATGGTGAAATCCCATCTCTACTAAAAATACAAAAATTACCTGGGCGTGGTGGCAAGTACCTGTAATCCCAGCTACTTGGGAGACTGAGGCAGGAGAATCACTTGAACCCGGGAGGCAGAGGTGGCAGTGAGCCGAGATCGTGCCACTGCACTCCAATCTGGGCAAGAAGAAGCGAAACTCTTGGCTCAAAAAAAAGGTGTTCAACATCATTCATCATCAGAGAACTGTAAATTAAAACTAAAATGATTCACCTCTTAATACTATAAAAAAAGAAAAATAAATCAAACTATAATGAGATACATACACCCTAAAGAATGTATACAATTAAAAACCATATCGCGTGTTGAAAAGGATGTGAAGGAACTGGAGCTCTCAATCACTTTGGAAAAGAGTGTGACCATCTTTTATAGTCAAACATACCTTAATATATACAGTTGGCTCTCTATATCTGTGGGGTTTGTATCCATAAATTCAACCAAACACAGAAAATAAATAACATAAATTTTAAAAGGCAATATAACTATTTACATAGCATTTACATTGTATCATGTATTATAAGCAATCTAGAAATGATTTGAAGTATACAAAAGGATGTGTGTAGGTTACAGGCAAATTCTATACCACTTTATATAAGGGACTTGAGTATCCTTGAATATTGGTATCTGTGGGGCTCCTGGAACCAATCCCCACAGATATAAAGGGACAACTGTACAACCCAGTAATCCCATTCCTGTGTATTTATCTGAGAGAAATGAAAACTTTCCTGGCCAGGTACCATGGTTCATGCCCATAACCCAGCACTTTGGGAGGCTGAGGCAGCAGGATTGCTTGACCCAGGAGTTTGAGACCAGACTTGCCAACATAGGGAGACCCTGTCTCTACAAAAAATAAAAAATTAGCCAGGTGCAGTGGTGTACACATGTAGTCCTAGCTACTTGGGAGGCTCAGATGGGAGGACACTTGAGTCCAGGAGGTGGAGGCTGCAGTGAGCCGAGATCACACCACTGCACTCTAGCCTGGGCAACAGAGTGAGATGCTGTCTCAAAAAAAGAAAAAAAAGAAAAGAAAACTTTGCTTCACCTGTACGCAAATGTTTACAGGCTTTACTGATGATGTTAAAAAACTGGAAAAAGGCCAAATGTCCTCCAGCAGATGAATGGATAAACGGATCATGGAAAATCCAAACCATGTAACGCTCCTCAGCAATGAAAGGAACGAACTACTGCTTCCCACCAATCATGGATGAATCTCAAACACGTGATGCTAAAGTGAAAGAAGCCAGGCTCAAGAGGTTATTTACTTTATCATTTCATTTCCATGATATCCTAGAAAAGGCAAAACCACAGGGATGGAAAAGAGATCAGTGACTCCCAGGTACCAGGGATGGGGAGGATTTGGCTGCAGGGGAGCACGAGTGATAAAAAGATTCTGAATCTTGTTGCAGTTGGTTATAAAAATGTATGTTTGTCAGATCTCAGAACTATATACTAAAAAGGGTAAATTTTATTTATATAAATTATAACAATAAAATACGTAGGCCAGGCATGGCAAAATCATCTGGGAGGCTTGCTAAAATGCAGACTACCAGCCCCTACCCTCAAAGATTCTATTTTCATAGCTCTGGAGTAGTGCCCATAAATCTGCATTTTTCTGTATGTTTGTTTTTGAGATGGAGTCTCTCTCTGTCACCCAGGCTGGAGCACAGTGGCACAATCTTGGCTCACTGCATCCTCCACCTCCCAGGTTGAAAACATTCTCCAGCTTCAGCCTCCCAAGTAGCTGGGACTACAGGCATATACCACCATGCCTGGCTAACTTTTGCATTTTTAGTAAAGACAGGGGTTTCACCATGTTGGCCAGGCTGGTCTCGAACTCCTGACCTCTAATGATCTACCCACCACAGGGATTACAGGCATGAGCCACTGCACCTGGCCTGAATCTGCATTTTTAACCAGTACTCCTACAGTTCTGATGTTGGTTACCCAGGACCTACCCTTTTAAAACTCCTGCAGGAGTGAAGGAACTGACCGAGGCACATTTGCCCATGAAAGCAGTCCCCGGGGGCTGTCCCCCTTGTTTCTTTAACTTGAGACAGCCTAACAACAATGCAAACATTAGGTACAAAGGTAGGTGTTCGCCTCTGATCCTTTTCAAGGAACAGGGTGGGTTCAGTGTGGTTCCAAGAAGAGCCAGGAGGAGAGGCAGGTGTGCGGGTGGGAGGAGGCGGGCAGAGGGAGGTTCACATCATTGGCCTCACTCAGTTCTCTCAGCCCTCCTCCTCATCTCCACCCCCATCCCTCCGAGGCAGGCAGCAGGGTAGGTGTGCACTACGCTAACCTGTGATCTCTGTTCCCCCTCCAAACAGCTGTGTCACCAGCAGGTCACTTACACTCAATCTAGCTCCAGCAGCTATAAAACAGAGGGAAACTACTGCAAAAGCAACATGGGAGAGGAGGTAAGTTCAATACCCTCGTACGACAAAACACTAAAAAACACGAGATAAAATGCTTGAACCTGGGAGGCAGAGGTTGCAGTGAGCCAAGATCACACCACTGCACTCCAGCCTGGGTGACAGAGTAAGACTCTGTCTCAAAGCCACCCCCCAACACACATACACACACACACACACACACACACACACACACACACTGGATAAAAGATGCTTCTCACACCTTTGTCTCCTCATCTGTAAAATGGGGGTATTAACATCACCTTTATCATAGGGTTATCCTGGGGGATTAAATGAGTCAAAACCAGCAAACTGTTTGCCACAATCCCTGGCATTTAATAAGAGCAAGTTGGCGGGGTGCAGTGGCTCATGCCTGTAATCCCAGCACTTTGGGAGGCCGAAGTTGGCAGATCACGAGGTCAGGAGTTTGAGACCAGCCTGACCAACATGGTGAAACCCCATCTCTACTAAATATACAAAAATTAGCTGGGTGTGATGATGCATGCCTGCAATCCCAGCAACTCAGGAGGCTGAGGCATGAGAATCACTTGAACCCGGGAGGCGGAGGTTGCAGTGAGCCAAGATTCACACCACTGCACTCCAGCCTGGGCAACAGAGCAAGACTTCATCTTAAAAAAAAAAAAAAAGCAAGTCCAAAAGATCAAAAATAGAGAATCTGAGTCTGGGCTCAATGGCTCACACCTGTAATCCCAGCACTTTGGAAGGCCGAGGCAGGCGGATCACTTGAGGTCAAATCCCAGCACTTTGGGAGGCCAAGACAGGTGGATCATTTGAGGTCAGGAGTTCAAGACCAGCCTGATCAACATGGTGAAACACCGTCTCTACTAAATACGGAAAAATTAGCTGGGCGTGGTGTCAGGCACCATAATCCCAGCTACTGGGGAGGCTGAGGCAGAAGAATCGCTTGAACCCTGGAGGTAGAGGTTGCAATGAGCCAAGATCATGCAACTGCACTCCAGTCTGGGTTACAGAAGGAGACTCCGTCTCATTAAAAAAAAAAAAATTAGAGAATTTGGAAGACAAGGGTAGGTAGGATAGTCTGGGGAACCAAGGCACTAAGGCTTAAACACCAAGACTCCTGCAGAAATCTGGGATTTTGAAGGACTACCTTTAGTGAAGGGGTAAACCAGAGAAAAAGAAAATCTCCTACTTAATAATAAAAAATAATAAAAGTCTACTACTTGATAAGACAAAAAGCAGTTTCGTCTTTGCCTAGGCAGTGAATTTTTAAAAAACAAAAACAAAAATCTCCACTAAGATTCTGTAACCACAGACCAGTTCATACTTAGGGACTGAATATTTACATCCCTTAATACACATACAGAAACCCTTAGGGCTGAGACATTAACAGAAGATGTGCTTCTAGGCTGGTCACACTCAGGCACCTGACCAAAGCAAACACGACCCCTCCAGAGGACACAGCCCGCAACCCAGGATTACACAGATGACAGTCCACCAGACAGGAGCACAGGGTCCAAATTATTATACAAAGCCCACCCAGAATAACCTACTTTGAGCAAGAGTCAGCAGGAACAACAGACTCAAACCTCCAAGAATGTCCTGTTATAGAAAAAGCAGGCCAGGTGCAGTGGCTCAAGCCTATAATCCCAGCGCTTTGGGAGACTGAGGGGGGTGGATCACTTGAAGCCAGGAGTTCAAGACCAGCCTGTCCAACATGATGAAACCCCATCTCTACTAAAAATACAAAAAATCAGCCAGGTGTGGTGGCCCACACTTGTAATCCCAGCTACTTGGGAGAAGGCAGGAGAATCGCTTAAACTTGGGAGGTGGAGGTTGCAGTGAGCCAAGATCACACCACTGTACTCCAGCCTATGCAACAGAACAAGACTCCATCTCAAAGAAAAAAGAAAAAGCAGTACAGTTTTAAAACAAGTATAGGCTGAGACAAGAGGACAGCTTGAGGCCAGGAGTTTGAGCCCAGCCAAGGCAACATAGTGAGACCCCATCTCTACAAAATGTTTTAAAAATTAGCCCGTGTACTAGCAAGCGCCTGTAGTTCCAATTACTTGGGAAGCTGAGGTGGGAGGATCACTTGGGCCCAGGAATTCAAGGCTGCAGGGAACTATGATTGCGCCACTGCACTCCAGCCTTGGTGACAGTGCAAGACCCTGTTTCTAAAATCATTAAAGAATAAAAAATAAAAAATAGAGCATAAAAAAGCAATAAGATTATTCCCTTAAATCGGACTTTTTTTCAGTAAGACACAAAAGATTTATTGGATCTGAAGAAAAAGTACAGTATATTATATCAGATTTTCTAAACAGAACTTTTTTTCGCTCAGGCTTGAGTGCAGTGGCTTGATGACAGCTCACTGCAGCCTCAACCTCCACAGGTCATGCAATCCTCTTGCCTCAGCCTCTCAAAGTAGCTGACACTACAGTTGCGTGCTGCTGCATCTGGCTAATCTTTTAAATTTTATGTGTGGTAGAGACAGGGTTTACCAAAAATACAAGCAGTTAGCATGTATTGAGTACTTGCTGTATACTAGGTGTTGGGGGCTCGCAGGGATGTGTGTAGAGAGTATTGGGCCTGAAGAAAGGCTCCCAGGCCTTTTCAAATCCTACTCCTCTGCAGTCACGATCATTCTTTAAAAGCCAGCCTCCTGGATCACCTGAGGCTGGGATTTCGAGACCAGCCTGACCAACATGGAGAAACCCTGTCTCTACTAAAAATACAAAAAATTAGCCAGGCATGGTGGTGCATGCCTATAATCCCGGCTACTGAGGATGCTGAGGCAGGAGAATCACTTGAACCCGGGAGGCAGAGGTTGTGGTGAGCTAAGATCATGCCATTGCACTCCAGCCTGGGCAACAAGAGCGAAACTCCGTCTCAAAAAAAAAAAAAAAAAAAGCCAGCCCCCATGCACACATCAGAGCTACAAGCCTAAGACCCAGAGAGGAGCAGGGTGCAGGGAAGCCTGGCCCCACAACCACAGGCTGGAAGGAAGGGTGGGGACAGACTGAAGCCCCTTAGGGGTCCAGGACCCATGGAAGCCCAGATAGAAAAGGGGCAGGGAAAGAGCCTTGCTCGGGGCAGGGAGGCTTCCTCTGGTGCAGAGTTTGCAACTCTGCCTGCTCCTTAGAAGCCTCCAGAAGATGATGCTGAGGCGGGCTGAGGGGCTGGGAGGAAAGCAGCTTCAACTCAAGCTGAGGGCCTCCCAGGGGCCAGATGGAAAGGAGCCCACCTCTCTGGGGATGGAGAAGCCTGCAGTGGAGTGAGAAAGGCTGGCATCCTTGCTTCGGGTTACAGGAGGAAGCATGGCTGGCTCCAGCTCTAGCCAGAGGTGCCCCAGGAACTCTGGGGGAGCATGAGAAGTGCTTACCAGGGTTACCTGCCTGAGTAAGGTGAGAGCAAGCCTGTAATTGAGCTCCTCCAGCCCGGTCTCTACAGGAGATCTCCCACTCTGCAGCAGCACCTGTGGCTCTGGAGAGCCATCCTAGGAGGGAACCCAGGAGGAAGGGAAAAGCCAGGGAAGGCTGTGCCTCTCCCAGGGGCCTGGACTTCCAGAACGAGCTACCCCTGAACTCTCAGCTGTTGTCGGGACATGTGCTTTATTTCCATAGTGGCAGGTGGTCCTTTCCCTAAAATCTATTCTCTAATTTTAAGAGTAATAGGTTCATGACAGAACATTTAGAAAATGCAAAATAGTATTTTCTAACTCCCATTTGCATATTGGTTGATTTCCTTCCATTTTCTTTCCTACATACATGCACTGGTTTAACACAATTAGTACCTTACCCTACATATGGTTTGGCAGTCTTGATTTTTTCCGATTCACGTTATATATGAGAATGTACCAGTCTTTATTCAATCATACAATGAAATGTTACGTACCACTGTTGATGGCTATATAAGTAGCATTGTACAGACTGAGCGCAGCGGCTCACGCCTATAATCCCAGCACTTTAGGGGGCTGAGGCGGGTAGATCGCTTGAGGCCAGGAGTCCAAGACCAGTTTGGCCAACAGGGCGAAACCCCATCTCTACTAAAAGAAATACAAAAGTTAACCAGGCATGGTGGCACACACCTGTAATCCCAGTCATTCAGGAAGATGAAGCAGGAGAATCACTTGAACCTGGGAGAGGGAAGCTGCATGAGCCAAGATTGCGCCACAGCACTCCAGCCTGGATGACAGGGCAACCGAGACTCTGTCTCAAAAACAAAAAAAAAAAAAGACAAACAAACAAACAGAGCATTGTATAGCTGTAACCAAATGTATTTAAGCAATTTTCTGGTGCTAGGTGTTTCAGATGCTTCAGATTCTTAGCTATTTTACATGAGAACCATATAGTTACTTTATGATTCAATTCAACTACTTCTTCCTCCAGAAAGCCTTCCTGGACTACTTCAATACCCAGCAATATCTCCCACCTCTGAATTAGGACAACCTGTGTTCCGTCCGACACACCTCAGCATGAAGCCTGTGTGTCACTGCTCTCTGAAGACTGTCTCGTGGGTGGTGGGCTGGTCTCAGGTCCAGGACTCTACTGCACACATTCCTGGGAGCCCCCAAGCAACTGGTATACATCAGGTACTCAATACATGCTAACTGCTTTGACCCAGGCCCCTTAGCTTGTATGAACCTGATCAGCTCCATTTTCTAAGGGTCAGGATTACAGGTGCCCACTATGGCCCAGTTGGAAATTTTGCTTCTTCTCTGGCCACTGCATAGGTACAAAGGTTCCCTGTTATTCAATCACGACTTCAAGACCCAGTCTCCTCCACATGAAAGTCTTGAGCTTCAAGCAAGATCACCATAGCTAAAGGTTCTTCCAACTTGACTAGAGCTTCACAGCACTCATGACCCTGGCAATCACCAAACATTTGCCCCCACCCCAGGGCTGCATGGTGGAGACAGGGCCCAGGCTCTGGTGCCAGACAGTCAGGGTTCCAATCCCAGGCATGGCAGTGGTCTGGCAGGGCAACCAGCGGACTGCTTGGGTTCCTTGGTGAGTATGGTCCCCAGGCAGTGCAGGGGAGCTGGTCGCAGCATACCCTGTCCTAGCCACCCTGCACACTTCACCTGATGCAAGGTACCCACTCTTCAGCTCACAGAAATGCCCCCTGCCTTGCAGAGGCACCTGACCTTGCAATATCCAGTCCACAGAGTTGAAGTTCAGGGGTTTCTCCACATGGCCTTCCAGGCTCTCCGCCTGCCAGGCATCATCCCTCACCACCTGCCCCAGTGCTGCTGTGGCAACTGGGCAGGGCCTCTCCAACTTAGGCACACCTCCGCCACTGCCTGGAGTGACTGTCTCCTGAAACATCCTCTCTCAAACAGCAGCCACTTCCTAAGCAGCTTCCCTGACGCCCCTGGGGAGAATCCAGTTTTCCCACCCCTCCACCTCTCTACTCTTACCATATGTGAATGAAGTGGAGCTGCTGTGTCCCTCTCCCATGACACTTTTATTTAGTTAGTTAGTTTTTAGATGAAGCCTCACTCCAACACCTAAGCTGGAGTGCAGTGGCAAGATCTCAGCTCACTGCAACCCCCACCTCCTGGGTTTAAGCGATTCTCCTGCCTCAGCCTCCCAAGTAGCTGGGATGACAGGCGTGTACCACCACTCCCGGCTAACTTTGAATTTTTAGTATGTTTTCGTAAGTTGGCCAGGCTGGTCTTGAACTCCTGGCCCCAAGCAATCCACCTGCTTTGGCCTCCCAAAGTGCTGAGATTACAGCCATGGGCCACCATGCCCAGCCCCCTGTGACATTTTGAAGCAGGGGTACGTTACTCACCACAGAGATCTGTCGATTTGCACTGAACCCTCCATTGGAAAGCAGTGAGAAGCACACTCAGCACAGACCTGGCTGGCTGACACCCAAAGAAGGTGCATTTGCGAGGGGAAGGACTTAGGTCCCACCAGCTTTTGGGAATGAGCAAAAATTAAAAATAATAGCTGCCATTTACTGAGTTCCCTGTATACCAAACACCTTGCAGACAATCCAATTACTCTTAATTACCTTGATGAGGTAGACACAATTACCATTCCCATTTTACAGATGAAGACACTGAGGCTCTGAGAGGTTAAGCAATCTGCTACAGTACCAGGTAAGTGGGTGGCAGAGTAGGGATTCAAATCCAGGCCCACGTGACTCAAAGCCTAGCTCTCAACCACAGTCTCAGTGGTGGAGGGCCTTGAACAACCATATTACTGACCACTACAGGATTCCAGAATTCCTTCACTGAGGGCTCACGGTCATCAGCTCACTAGCTTAAGGCTTCTTCCAAAGGCTTCCCTCCAATACCAATGACAATCTTCAGGGAGCCTGCTGAGAGAGGAAATACCTCTCACCTTAGTTAAGCTCAAGAAACGCTTCCACATTTACAAAGTGCCTGACACTGTGCTGGGCTCTGGGGCGCGGCAGGATAGGGGGAAGCAAACAACCACAGGGTCCCTGCCCTCTACAGATGCTGAATGGGTAATACAGAGAAGGAGGGGAGCAAAGGGTGGATAAGGTAAGGTGGAGGGCTTCCTGGAAGAAGCAGTGATCAAGTGCATCCTGAAGGCTGAGTGTCTCTCCACTTCCTGGACCACCTCTCTCTGTCTCAGAGAGAGCTGTGCAGTCCTGACACACTGGTGAGCAGCTGCTTGCAGAAACTGGAAAGGCATTCTCTCTGTGACTTTGCTGAGGCAGTAACCACCATGGAAGGAAGCAATCCTTTGTGAGACAGACAGACGCAGACGCACACACACACACACACACACACACACCCTACCTGCCTGTGAAATTCCTCTCCATGTGCCTAACTTCAATTCTGCCTGCCTATCTGCAAGATCATCCCCAAGGCAGGACTGTGCTCCAGGCATCTACAGGGGTGAGATACATGCACCCATGCGCACACACACACACCTGCGTGCACACACACTTGAACACAAGCACCCACACATAGGCACACACACACAGGTAACTGCACTGTATCCCCTGCTGCCCCTTGCACTTGGTGGACGGTCAATAAATATCTGCTGAATTTAATTAAATGGGATCATTTGCCTAAATGCTTGGGAGTGTTGAGGTGATTGAAGGAATAAAATGCCCTGGCCAATTCAAAGCAAATAATATATATATGACACAATTCAAGAAAAAATAGCGGAATGTAAAGGGGTCTTTTGGCTGAGTAACCTCAAAGAAACCCATTTTGCCATCTTCACCCTTCTTCACGCGATTACCGAGGCTAGCCACACCCAGCAAGCATCATTCACCCCAAGGAGCCTGTGAAGCTTTAACAGATAACATTCAGGAGGCGCCCAGCACAGGGCCTGGCACACAGATGCTACTCGGCCAGGACCAGCTCTGTATTTTCACCTGGTCCAAGGGCACACACACTAGGTCATCAGCAGTCAAAGGACAAGTAGGCAGTCCCATCACTCAGTGGTTTTCAAACCTCTTTGACCAGGACCCACAGTAAGAAATGTCTTACACAAACTACACACTGTTGCAATGAAAGTTTCACAAAACACCTATCCTCAGGATGAGGTTGCACACTGATGCTTGTGTCTTTCATCTTTTTCTATTTCATTTCTAAGCTGGTCTCACAGCTGCTTCCAGGGAAGTTGGGAAAAGCCCTGCCCTCACTCACCCAGAGTATCAGAGCCGCTCTCCACCGTCTCGTTGACCTTCCTTGCTACTCTGGCCACGGCCTCACCCATCTTCTTCAGCATGCAGACACAGGTGTCCTGCTGCCAGCCCCCAGGCTGGTCTGCTGCTCACAAAAGGGCCTGAGCCTGGGGAAGACGCAGTGTCATGAAGTGCCCGCCTGCCAGCCAGGGCCCACCCAGACATCCCCCTCCAGCATCCTTCTCCCCCAGGACCCAGTCTGCCAGGAAGCCTACAGGGAGGGCCCCAGGCCACTCACCTCCTCTTGCAGGGCCCAGAGCTCAGGCCACGTCCAGCTTGGCCTTTGCACAGGCTGGTCTGCCAGTCAGAGGGTGGGGGCAGCTGGGTCCTACTGGTTTTCTGGGAGGATCAACATGTGTGACCTCACCAGATACGAGGACCAGGCCTGAACCAGCAGCCAGGCAGGTGTGAGGACTCATGGGTGTGCTGGCCTGTGATTCACTTAATAGGTGGGGCGCTGGGGAGGAGGCAGGGCATAGCCAACTGCCGGAGAAAGACACCTGTCCCTCCATCCCGCAGCCTCTGAGCTGGTGCCCTATCCACACACCCCCAGGACAATTTCCCCAGCTTCCCTGTTCACCCCACACATATCTGCCTTGTGCATGGCAGGAAGTGGGGACGTGAAGGCAAATCAGAGCCCTGTGAGCCCATCAGAACGCACGGACTGGCGGTGGGTGGCCTCTACAAATTCCTTTCCCACGTGCCAATAGGAAGGACAGGTTATAGTACTAGCCTGCAGGCCTGATTATCAGCCTGATGCTGAGTTTATCTGCAAGAAAAGCAGGGGAAGCGGCTAGGGATGGAAATGAGAGAAGAGAAATTGGATCACTAGGGGAGAAGAGGCTGAAAGAAAGGTGAGGAAGACAAAATGATATAAGGACTTGCAAGCACCCTCAACTTCCTGTTTATTACAGAGAAGGAAACAAGGGCAAAGAGAGGGGATAGGGTGACCTAGCCAAGGTCAAAGTGAGTCAGTGGCAAGAATCGGGTCAGCCCAGCTCCATATCCAGTGCTCACTTCTTTACAAAAATCACCCACATCAGCAATAGCAGCACCCCATGGTGAGAGGAATGAACTCGAGTCCAAGGTCAGCACCCCTCTTTGCCCTCAGACCCCAGTCCCAGCTTCACAGACAGCTCAAGGAGCTCCAATGAACTCACTTCAAGGGCCAAAGGCAGAAGAAGGTGAAGGGCAGAGAGAAGGGGCATGGGGACAGTGCTAAGAGCTAACAGTCACCAAGAAAAAGTTCCCATGTGCTCAACTGGACAAGCAGGGCAGGCAAGGCCAAGCCAGGGCTGGCCAAGCCCACCCATCTGCTTTGAGGAGTTAGTGTGAGTTTAATATGTGTGTGCATTTCCACTACGGAGGCTGGCACTAAAGGTCTGAGACACATGCACATGGTGCAGTGAGAAAAGACTGATTTCGGAGACAGGCCAAATGCTCAAATCCCCCATTTATTAGCTGAGAAGCCTTGGGAGAGTTTCTTAACTACTCTGAGCCTGTTTCTTCATCTGAATAGGATATCTAGTAATACCCAACTTGCTAGGTTAATATGAGGATTAAACAAAATATATGTACCTGTCTAGCTCAGAGTCCAGGACATGTAAATAATCAATAAATGGTAGTTGAGAGGATAAGCAGTGCACATGTGGATGCAACACCAGCATCTGACCCCAGTTTAATACTCATGTGACTCTGAACAAAACACTTAGGGAACTCATCTTTGAGGAATGAGTGGAATTTCTATCTCTCCACCTCCGGGAAATCTCCTCTGATTGCCTCAGTGTTCTCTCTTCCCCCTCTGAGTTTCAGTAGCACTTAATGACTTAGCACAAGTCACCTGGATTATTTATGAGCTTTTAAATATACACTTGTCAGCCATGTGCGGTGGCTCACGCCTATAATCCTAGTACTTTGGGAGGCTGAGGCAGGCAGATCACTTTAGGTCAGGAGCTGCAGACCAGCCTGACAAACATGGTGAAACCTCACCTCTACTAAAAATACAAAAAAAAAAAAAAAAAAAAAAAAAAAAAGGCCAGGCACAGTGGCTCACATAAGTAAACCCAGCACTTTGGGAGGCCAAGGTGAGTGGATCACCTGGGGTCAGGAGTTCAAGACCAGCCTGGCCAACGTGGCAAAACCCCATCTCTACTAAAAATACAAAAATTAGCCAGGTGTAATAGTGGGTGCCTGTAATCCCAGCTACTCAGGAGGCTGAGGCAGAAGAATCACTTGAACCCAGGAGGCAGAGGTTGCAGTGAGCCGAGATCGTGCCATTGCACTCCAGCCTGGGCAATAAGAACGAACCTCTGTCTCAAAAATAATAATAATAATAATTAGCCAGACATGGTGGCTTACGCCTGTAATCCCAGCTACTTGGGAGGCTGAGGCAGGAGAATTGCTTGAACCCAGAAGGCGGAGGTTGCAGTGAGCCGAGATCGCACCATTGCGCTCCAGTCTGGGCGACAAGAGCAAGGCTCTGTCTCAGAAAGTAAACAAATAAACAAACAAACATATACCTGTGGCCCCCACTGCCCTGTGGGCAGCTTGGAGGCAGGGAATAGATCTATACTGTGCTTCTCCCCACACACTGAACCCAGGTGCTCAGTTAGTATCCCCCAACGCTGATGATCAACAGACATCATTTGTGTTTCAAATCTGAATACAGGTCAAGAGACTCTTAACAACAAATCTAAGACAGTCTAAATTGAGAAGGGTCAAAAATCCAAATGCCTAACAGTGCCAGGTGAGCAACCTGCATAAGGCGAGCCAGTGCAGGGCAGCAGGGAATACAAAGGACTGTGGCAAACTGGACCCAACACCTTCACCATGCCGCCTCGAAGACCGTACCCGCAAGCCTAAATCATAGCCATGTGGCTGACATCTTGGTGACTTGTTCTAACCCCTTTATGAATGGGAAAGCTGAGGATCCAAAATGGGAGGCAAATCAGCTAGATGAAAACAAAAAACCCAGGTCTTCGAAGTCCCAGCTTAGGACTCTTTCCACCATACCATGCTCCGTCCTTTCTCCATGCCCAATTCATCATCAATAATCACAAACATCTACTAAGTGTCTCCTAGGTATAAGGGATAAGAATGAAGAAGGAGGAAAGAAATACAGGAAACAGCTCTGACTTTTCATTCTGATGAGGAAGAGCTTTCTGAAGAACAGCACTGAAGCAATCCTGGCCACACAGCAGAGAGGGAAGGGAAGGGAAGTCACCAAGCTGCCCAGGGTCTGGGGTAGCCCTGGTGGGATCACCTGGGCTGAATACAGGCACTATGCCTGCAATTCTATGAGCTGCCACCAGATGGGGGAGGTGGTGCCTTAGACCAGCAGTCCCCAACCTTTTCAGTTTCCTGGAAGACAATTTTTCCCACCACAGGGGGAGAGGGGGATGGTTTCGGGATGAAACTATTCCACCTCAGATCATCAAGCATTAGATTCTCATATGGAGCACACAACCTAGATCCATCGCAGTTCGCAATAGGGTTCAGGCTCCTAGGAGAATTAAATGGGGCCACTGATCTGACAGGAGGCGGAGCTCAGGCAGTAATGCTCACCTCCTGCTGTGCAGCCAGGTTCCTCACAGGCCACGGACTGTACCATCCACAGCCCAGGGATTGGGACACTCTGTGGCTCTCCGCTACCACTAAGTGCCTTAGACCACTGATGAAAACTAGGCAGATCAAACATTTCACCACTGGTGGCAAGTTCAGACACCCTATTGTGTGGGTCAGGGTGGACACAGGTACAGGAATAGAAACAGCATGTAAATTCTAGGTGTCAGGGCAATTTGATAGGAAGAAGGGCCCCTTCTATTCCAGAGGATGCTCTGAGTACAGCACAAATGTGCTCTGGACTCCCAAAAGATTCCTGCTGCCTAAAATCACCACGCTCATTAACTAGCTAGGAAGCCATCCTCCCTTCACCTAAAACTGCCCCTTCCTCTGCAAGGAAGAATTGCTTCTAAAGTCCAGCTGACAGGCCTGGGCTCCTCGGGGTATCTGGTCAGTGCCATGCACAGGGGTAGTGGTAGCGGAGAGCCACAGAGTGTCCCAAAAGGGAGAAACAGACACCATCAGCCCACGTGGGCCAGATCTCTGCTTGGGGCACCCCAGTCAGCTGGCACTATTGGTCCCAGCCAGTCCCAGGCACTAGAGAGTGAGCCTTCGAAAATGTCAAGGAAAGCACTCCAAATCCCAGACACACTTCAGCACAGGGTAAAGCTCATAATCACACTGCCTACATCTTCAAGGCATGGCCCTCTCCACACACCCCCAACCCTGTTTCCTCAGAATGGGAGTAAAGGGGCAAAGACAGGGTATGTGTTATAACAAGCTTCCCACTGGGAGGCAGGATGGGCCCAATGCTAGTAAGGCTACAGGGCCAGGCCTAGGGGTGTATGAAGGCACATGGCATCGGGGGAACGAACAGATGGGCTGAGCAGCAGATGCACAAAGATTGAGGAGCAAGAGAGACAGGAAGCCAATCAGCTCCCAGATTACTGAGGGAGGAAACTGTAGCCCTCTTACAAGGTTGTCCTCTACTTCTCTGTAGTGAACTAAGAGAAGTTTTTTGAGGAAGGCAGCGGAATCCAGGGTTTTGGAAAGTTATCAGTGTTGTGAGCAGTCCCATTTGTAAAATGGAAATACCACCTTCCTCGCTGGATTATTGTGAGTAGTAACTGATATGTAACTTTTGAGAAAGGACTTTGCAAACCATTACATGTTTTCCACACCAAGGCATTACCAATAGGTAATTAACCAGGTGCAGAGAGGAAGTTTGGATGTAATAAATTTAATGCCAGACAAAAACCTTGTCCTGCTTTGTGGGAGCTGGCAATACAGTCCTCCTGTCCCTATAACCGGGTTTCACCTGGACTCAGCTGGCTGGGGGAGGGGTGATTCTTCTTAAACCCTGACCTAGCCCCCTGACTCCAGCCCTTGCCAGCAAGAACTCTACCTTATCTGCAGTCCGGAGACCTCTGCAAAGGAGCCGCTGCAACAGCCCGTCCCCACCATCTGCTCCTATATTTAGTTACTGGTGTGGTCAGTTGGGAACTTTAGAGCCTGGCAGCGGCTCGGATGGGCAACCGGAGCCTCCGGAGCCATGTGTGCAAGCTGGCCCCACCGCTGGCTCCAGCCTGGGCTCTGGACCATGCCAAGCCGGGAAGCAAGTGGGGAGGTGAGGAGCGACCCAAGCAGCCCCAAAGGCCCCTTCAGATCAGAAAGAAGTTGACCCACTTTCCCACCAGAGGGAAAGAAGCCCGCTGGGGCGAGCCGGACCTGCTGGAGCCTCGTTTTTGTGCCATGGGGTTCGGGAAGCTCAGCGCGCGCTCCCTCACGAACATCTAGGGATCCTTTGACTGAGCCTCCAGCACTAAGCGCGGTGGCCAGGCCAGGGTCCCCCCCGCCCCGCGCGCCAGGACCCGCCTCACCCAGGGTGCCTGCAGCCAATGGCACCTCGTCCGCTGGCCCGGCAGGCGGGGACTGGGAGAATAAAGCAGGCAGAGGGGAGAACGCTAGTGATTGCAGAGGGCCGGGGGCTTCCACGCTGCGCGGAGGCCGAGCGGCACGCTCTGGAGCAGGCGTCTGCAGCTCCCTAGAGCGGAAGCAAACCCCGAAAGTGTCGCTTCAGGGACGAAATGCACAGCAGCCTCTCCCAGCAAAGGGCGCCTCCCGCGGGTAAAGGAGACCCCGGGAGCGCTTCCTCAAGCTCCCTATTCCCTGGCACCGCTGCACCTACTCCCCCGAACTATAGGGGACCAGCCGCAGTAGGCAAGCAAGAGCCGGCGCATGCCAGGCACCTTGGCACGGCAAGAGCCTCCGCTGGTGCACCGCTGCTCTCTTCCAGCGGGTGACCTGGGGGAGGGGAGGGGACGCTGCAAAAACCGGGACACTTCTCGCCTCCTCTCCCCCAGCCCCTGCAACGCTCGGCCTCCGACTACGTTTACTTTGCGGTGCACGAAGAGTGTGGCCCGTTCCGGGCAGCTTTCGGCTCCACTTACGGCGACAATGCCTCCTAGCGCCCTGCGCAGCGCAGTCGGGCTCCCTCCGCCGCCGGCGGCGCCCCAGGCGAGTTCCTAGCCGGCAGGGCGGGGCGCGCGGGGCTGCAGGATCTGTGCGCGCGGCCGCTCCTCCAATCCCCGCGCCAGGACGGGCACCGCGGCGGGAGCAGGCTCGGCCGGGGCTGCCCGCAGCCAATCAACGCTGGACTGGCGCGCGCGGGTGTGGTGCGCGCGGAAAGGCAGCCCGCGCGCTCCCGTTCGCCGGGAGGAACGGCTTTGTGTGCAGCTTCTGGAGGAAGAACGCTTGGGAGGGCGGAGACGCAGAGTTTGACTAGCAGTACATCCCAGGATCAATAGGACCGGGGCTCCAGATGGGCTTTTCTCGAGGGAATGGAGTTGAATTAGCCAGATCAGGGGTACTTCGAAACACGTGAACATGATGAATAGGGAACTTTTCCTATGACGACTTCGGGTGCCCATTAAGGTTTTTACTATATGAAAGGCCCTGTGTCTTGGCCCTGTATCTCCAAAGCCTAAAGTTCTCATCTATAAAATATGACTTGAGGGAGGGGCGCGGTGGCTAACGCCTGTAATCCCAACACCTTTGGAGGCCCAGGCAGACGGATCACTTGAGGTCAGGAGTTTGAGACCAGCCTTGCCAACATGGCGAAACCTCCGTCTCTGCTAAAAATACAAAAATTAGCCAGACATGGTGGTGCGCGCCTGTAATCCCAGCTACTTGGGAAGCTGAGGCAGGAGAATCGCTTGAACGCGGGAGGCAGAGGTTGCAGTGAGCCGAGATCAGGCCACTGCACTCCAGCCTGGGCAACAGAGTCAGACTCTGCCTCAAAGTAAAAGAATATTTAATTCCGCCTCTAGGGTCTAGGCAGTCAAAGAATACACATTCCCTTGGCCCTCGATGGATGTTAAGAGTTTGATTATGCCCTCTCTACCCACCTCCCCACAATATGTTAAAGTCCATCAGAATGTGATTTGATTTGGAAATAGGGCATTGCAGATGTAACTAGTTAAGGTCGTGCTGAAGTAGAGTGGGTCCCTAACCCACTGGGACTGGTGTAGTTGTCAGAGAAGAAGAGACATAGAAGAGATGCACAGGGAGAACCACCTGTGATGATCGGGATGGGAATGGCTGATGCATTTCCAAGGCCAGGAGTGCCAAGCACTGCCAGCAGAGACCAGAAGCTAGGAACGTGCATGGAATAATTTCTCCTTCAGAGCCTCCAAAAATGAACTAATCCTCCAGACACCTTGATTTCCGACTTATAACTTCCAGAGCTGTGAGTGAATAAATTTCTATTGCTTTACACCCCCCAGTTAATGTCAATTTGTTATAGCAGCCCTAGGAAAAAACTGCAATATGTTAGCAGGAATAAAGAGAAGAGGAAGATAAATATCTCCAAACTAAGTATTTTGAAACTGAACGCTTAGTATATGCAAGGCCCTGTGTCTTGGGGTATACGAACATGAATGAGACACAGACTCCCCCACCTCAAGGGGTTAACAGTCAAGTGGATACCCGAGCAGCCATGTTTTCCGACCCCTGTGCCTTCCCAAGAAAGACTATGGAGACCTCTCTCAACCCATCAACACCATATCCTTGCCAGATATATACCAATTACCAGATATAAATAACTAATGGATAGAGTCCCTTTCTGCCCAAACCAAGATGCTGCTTGTCACTATAAACAAAGCCACATAGCTACTTTTGTTTTCACTGAAAACCAGCATGACACTTCTCACCAACTTTTACATGTGGATGTCTTCTCTGCCCTGCTAGTTCATATGCAGATTTGAGACAGCCAGTGCAGTGTTCCTGTGCACATGGTAAGGGCTCAGAATATACTGCTGGCTGATGGCCCCAGCCTGGGGTTTCCCATATTCATGCTTTCCCTTAGCCAGTCCCCATCCTGGACCCTCTTAACTCCACAGAAACAAGATCCCTCCCTAGCTCAAATGCCACCTCTTCTATTCCTATTGTGTTTGCTTCTCCAGAGCACTTACTATATTATACCCATTATTGTATCATCTCTGCACAAGTCTTTTCTCCTAAGAGTCTGCCTGATTGCAAATACCAGAGCTTGGCTCATGTTCAGTGTTTGTATCCATCAGTGTTTCCTGCATAATAAAACATCCCAAAACTTAGATGTGGCTTAACACAACAATTACTTATTTAGTTCATGATTTTATGAGTCAGCATTTTAGGCTGGGCTTAGCTGGGCGGTTCTTCTGGTCTCAGCTGGACTCCCTCATGCATCCCGGTTCACCAGGCAGTCAGAAGGCTCTGCTTCTGGGAGGTGGCTAGCTGCCAACGGAGGCAAGTAGGCCACATATCTCTCATGTACTAACAGGCTAGCCTAATTTGTTCACATGGAACAAGAATGGAATTGTGTAAGGTCTCTCAACGTCTAGGCTCAAAATTGGCCCTACTCCACTTCCACAGTTGTATCTACCAAACCAAATTGCAAGGTCAACCCAAGTTTAAGGGTGAAGAAATAGACTCCATCTCCTGCTGGGAGGAACAGCAAAGTCACATTGCAAAGAACATGAGTACAGGGATGAGCAGAGAGTTGCGGCTAATTTTGTAATCTATCACAGGACTCAATAAGTATTCTTAGGCTGGGTGTGGTGGCTCACACCTGTAATCCCAGCACTTTGGGAGGCTGAGACAGGAGGATCACTTAAACTCAGAAGTTCCAAAGCAGCCTGGGCAACATGGTGAAACCTCATCTCTATAAAAAATACAAAAAGTAGCCAGGTGTGGTGGCATGGGCCTGTAGTCCCAGCTACTCAGGAGGCTGAGGTGGGAGGATAGCTTGAGCCCAGGAGGAAGACCAGGTCTCAAAAAAAAAAAAACAAAAAACCAAAACCTGTTCTCACAATACCTAGCATGTAGTGGGTGCTCAGAAAATATTTATCAACATTGGTAAGATTTTCAATCATTATGTTTACCAACTACATTCAATTCAATCAGTTGGCAAAATATTATCCCTCACTGTTAGGGTCTACAAGCCTCCTGCCATTGGCAGCCATTTTCAGTTTAAGAACAGCAAGTGAGGGAATCAGGAAGGTAGGGCTGTGCAAGAGAAGCCCCTGAGGCTTCTCAGTGAAGAAGCTCAACTGGCCCAAACAAATAGGCTCCTCTGAAGAGATCCAGAGCATCTTTGGAGGCCTGGACCCCTTAGTGACATGGTCCAAGCCTGGCCACCTGAGTCGGAAGCCATACACCCTGCACAGACTCAGATGTTTGCCAGGGCTTGGCCATAGCCTCTAGAGATGTTTGAAATCCTTGCAAACTACCTGCAGATAGGAAAACTCTTGTGCTAAGAAAGAATTGTTCTATGGCTCTTCCCTGGAGGGTCTGCCCCTCACTGGGCAAGATACATTCTCAGGGCACTTGTAAAAGGGACACTATCCCATTGACAGAGTCAGCATCTCAACTCCTATGACCGAAGACCCTGATAGAGTCTATTTCTCATCAAAGAACTTCTAGATGCAATTTCAAGACCTGTTAATTGGTTAATTTGTGCCACCACCACCAGAAAAAAAAAGATAGGTTGTAGTCCTAACCCCTAGTACCTAAGAATATGGCCTCATTTGGAGATAGGGGCTTTACAGAAGTAATCAAGTTAAAATTGAGGTCATTAGGGTGGGCTCTAATCCAATGTGATTGGTGTCCTTTTAAGAAGGGGTCACTGGGGCCAAGTGTGGTGGCTCACACCTATAATCCAAGCATTTTGGAGGCCAAGGCAGGTGGACCACCTGAGGTCAGGAGTTCAAGACCAGCCTGACCAACATGGTGAAACCCCGTCTTTTGAAAAAAAAAATTAAAAAAAACAGAAGGGGTCATTGGTACCTAGGCAGACATGCATAGAAGGAAGATAATGTGAAGAGACACAGGGAAAAGATGGCCATCTACAAGCTAAAGAGGAAGGCCTGGAACAGATCCTTCCCTCACAGCTCTCAGAAGGACCCATCGAATACCTTGATTTCAAACTTCTAGACTCCAAAACTGTGAGACAATGAATTTCTGTTTTTAAGATACCTGGCCTGTAGCACTTTGTTGCAGTAGGTGTAATACAATATAAAACCATCAATCTCTCCTTTTCCATTCTATTTTCCTCATATTGGCCCTTATCTCACACCTCTTGAAAGAAAAGCACCTTTGCAAGGTACGGTGGTTCATGCCTGTAATCCCAGCACTTTGGGAGGCTGAGGCAGGAGGAACACTTGAGGCCAGGAGTTCGAGACCAGCCTGGCCAACATGGAGAAATCCCCGTCTCTACTAAAAATACAAAAAATTAGCTGGGCGTGTGGCACATGCCTGTAATCCCAGCTACTCAGGAGGCTGAGGCAGGAGAATCACTTGAACCCGGGAGGCGGAAGTTGCAGTGAACTGAGATTGCACCATTGCACTCTAGTCTGAGCAACAAGAGCAAAACTCCATCAAAAACAGAAAGCAAGGAAGGAAGAGAGGAAGAGAGGAAGGGAGGAAGGGAAGGAGGAAGGCAGGCAGGCAGGCAGGCCCTTTTAAATAAAAACAAACTGTGATTTTTCATCCACAGGTGTGAGTCAGACACCACCCCCCACCCCCTACCCCCCATCATCCTGTTTCTCACTGAGTCCTCCACCTGGGGCAGCACCTCTCCCTAGAGCTGAGCTACCAACAGCCAGGACTCCAAGTCACTGCCATCCTAAGACAGAAGAATAGTTCACCCAGTACCTCTTCCAGAAGGTTCAGTCTGGTGAGGGGTGCCCACCCCTCTTACCCTGCCAGGTGCTGCAGGTTTACAAAAATGAGCAAGAAGTAGTGAATGCCCTCAAGGCACTCGTGTTCTGCTATGGAAAGTACAGTTCTAATAAAAGGTGACTCAAAAAGCCTTTCTCAAGCTTCAGTTGTTGCCGTCCATCTTCCTGATTTTTGCTGTATCTGAGCGCCTCCCAGTGGTGAGCCGGAGTACTTCTGCCCATCTTTTCCCAGCTCCGGGGTGCAGTGCCATCACCTGGATCACTAGAAATAGGCATGGTGGGAAAACTTACACCATAGAAATCAGCACACACTACAAATCACGACATTTTTTTTTTTCTGAAGGAAATGCTTTGCCAACACACTATAGTATTATTTACTTTGTTTTTCCTTCAACTCACTTTTTAAATTAAAGTTTATTTTAAAAAGAAATTTTGTATCAATACACAAGTGGAAACTAGTATCACTTGCCATGGGTAAAAAGTAACCTTAAAAACAGGGCCTTGGGGCTGGGGCACAGTGGCTCACGCCTGTAATCCCAGCACTTTGGGAGGCTGAGGTGCGTGGATCACTTAAGGGCAGGAGTTTGAGACCAGCCTGGCCAACATGGTGATACCCTGTCTCTGCTAAAATTATAAAAATTAGCTGGGTATTGTGGTACACGCCTGTAATCCCAGCCACTTGGGAGGCTGAGGCACTAGAATCATTTGAACCCAGGAGGCAGAGGTTGTAGTGAGCAGAGATCATGCCAATGCACTCCAGCCTGGGCAACACAGAGAGACTCCATCTCAAACAAACAAAAAAAAATAGGGCCTTGATTGGGCCCAATGGCTCACACCTGTAATCTTAGCACTTTGGGAGGCTGAGGTGGGTGGATCACATGAGGTCAGGAGTCCAAGACCAGCCTGGCCAACCTGGTGAAACCCCGTCTCTACTAAAAATACAAATATTAGCCGGTCGTGATGGCACACATCTGTAGTCCCAGCTACTCAGGAGGCTGAGGCACGAGAAATGCTTGAACCCAGGAGGCAGAGGTTGCAGTGAGTTGAGATCGTGTCACTGCATTCCAGCCTGGGTGACAGAGCAAGACTCTGTCTCAAAAAAAAAAAAAAAAGGGCCTGAGCCTAGTGCAGTGGCTCACACCTATAAATCTCAGTGCTTAGGGAAGCCAGGGCAGTGGATTGCTTGAGCCCAGGAGTTCGAAACCAGCCTGGGCAATATGGCAAAACCCTGTCTCTACTAAAAATACAAAAAAAAAAAATTTAAAAAATTATCCCGGCGTGGTTGTGTGTGCCTGTAGTCCCAGCTACTCTGGAAGCTGAGGTGGGCAAATCACTTGAGCCCAGGGAGGTTGAGGCTGCAGTGAGCCATGACTGCACCACTGCACTCCAGCCTGGGTGACAGAGTGAGACCCTGTCTGAGGAAAAAAAAAAAAAAAAAAAAGGCCTAGTTGGGTGATTCATGCCTGTAATCCCAGCACTTTGGCAGCACAATGTGGGAAGATGGCTTGAGGCCAGGAATTGGAGCCCAGACTGGGCAACATGGCAAAACCCCATCTCTACAAAAAACACAAAAATTAGCTGAGCATAGTAACATGAGCCTGTAGTCCCAGGTACTTGAGAAGCTGAGATGGGAGGATCACTTGAGCCCAGGGAGGTGGACGCTGCAGGGAGCCATGATCACGTCACTACACTCCAGCCTCGGCAACAGAGTGAGACCCTGTCATAAACATACAAACAAACAAACAATATTATTAAGTTCTAGCAAATTACTGTTGCCTGATAAAGGGCTGAGCCTGAAGCTTGTTCTCTTTGTTATAAAAGGAGTCCAGGAAGTGCTAGAGAGATAGTACACACACACCTGCACCCTGGTTTATTGAAAGTGATTCAAATAGATTTGAAATGTAAATAACTCTTTCATATCAGTTATTTGATATGAAAAATAACTTTTCACATACCACCAAGAATTCAGCTCCCATCTTGGGAAAGACCGTCATATTGCAACAAAGAAGAATGGGTTCAATAGTAACAAGTAAAGAGTTTCAGGACAAGTTGCTCCCAATATGCCCACCAACTGCAGGAAAAGATGATACCCAAATAAGTCTTAAAGAAGTCTTCAAAGAAGTCTTAAAATATTGAATTTCAATAGGCATAGAAGGTCAAAAAGCAGATGAGAGTGGAAAAGAAGTAGGGAAGGGAAGACTATTCCTAGAGGAGGCTCAGCTGAGCAAAAGCTTAAAGCAAGAGAGCAAAAAGTATTCCTGGGAAGACCAAGTGTTCATTATTTAGCTAAAGCTTGGGGGATGAGGAAGCAGTGCATGAGGGGGCACACTGAGCTGATTGTGAGAGCCTCTGATGCCAAGAAGAGGAGCTGGTACTTCATTTAGTGGATATCTCAGTTAGCTTTTACTATGCAACAAATTACTCCCAAATTCGGTGGCTTACAATAAATGTGCTTCTTCTCACAATTCTGTAGGTCAGCTGGGCAGGTCTTCTGGTCTGGGATGTTTTGGCTGATCTCTGCCATCAGCAGGCACCTGGCTGGGGTTGGGAGGTCTGGGACAGCCTCACTTACACATCTGGCAGTAAGCAAGCTGTTGTTGGTCTAAGGTTCTCAGGTGGGACAGACCATAGCCTGTACCACGTGGTCCCTCATCACCCAGGAGGCCAGCCTGGGCAGGAAAGCAAGCCCCAAAGCAAAAACACTTTTCAAGCCACTGTTTGTTGCACAAATTTGCTATTACCCCATTAGACAAAACATGGCCATGCCCAGAATCAGCATGGAAGGCCCACCCAAAAGTGGAAATACAGGGAGGAGTATATTGGAGACCATAAATGAAACAACGGCTCACAGTAGGTAATGACGACCTTCTGAAAACCCCTGAGCAAGGGAGTGACGTTATAGAGAAGCACTTTGGGGTAAAGGAACTGAACACAAGGTGACTTGGAAAAAGAAGAAGAAGAATGTTGAGACTTAAAATAGAACCGTCACATTTTCTTTCTTTCTTTTTAAAAATGATTTGTGAATCACAGCATCCTGAGATGGGATGGCTGTTCGAGAAGCAAGGGTTGGATTAGAGAACGTTGGTACAGCAGCAAAGGAGGCAAGGCTAGGGGAGTGGTTTCTAGATTTTTATCTTCATGGACCAGTACAATTCTAAAAGAAACAGGGCTCATCAATGTAGGATTGTTGATGTTTAATTTTTTATTTATTTATTTTTTTTGAGACGGAGTCTCACTCTGTCACCCAGGCTGGAGTGCAGTGGTGTGATCTCAGCCCACTGCAACCTCTCTCGGGTTCAAGCGAGTCTCCTGCCTCAGCCTCCTGAGTAGCTGGGATTACAGGTGCACACCACCACAATTAGCTAATTTTTGTATTTTTAGTAGAGACAGGGTTTCACCGTGTTGGTCAGGCTGGTCTCAAACTCCTGACCTCGTGATCCACCTGCCTCGGCCTCCCAAAGTGCTGGGCTTACAGGCGTGAGCCACATGCCCGGCCGTTGATGTTTTATTATAACAAAAAATAAATATACCAAACAAATTATCCATTATTCTTATAGTCTCATTTTTTTAATTAAATTTTGAAAAAGCCTAGGCAGGACATAATATAGGAAGAAAGAACCATCTTTTAGATCAAATAAATTTATCCATATTGTCCTTATTTATTTCTCTCATTTCCCCAGGGACTGTGGCAATTTCTTCACACTGTGGTGTCATTTTGCATATTGGAATTTGAGAGCTACCACTATAGGGCATGTACAGTTTAATATGGGCTCATGTTGCATCATTGCTCTGCAGGGTCAAGTGGCTCGTAAGCTGGTTTAGGGACCTTAGTCCAGCACTGGTAGAGGGGAGAGCCCTGGAAAGAATGTGTAGATGGTACAGTAGGGTGCAGGCATAACTTGGATGATAAAGATTCTGCGAGCAACTATTTGTGGAAACCACTTGTTTAGATGTATAAGACTCGTAGGGAGCCTGAAAGCCATATTAAAATACATGGAGGGCTTTCATATATAATAATCCTTTTTATGCCAGAGGACAGATCCTGGCAGACCCATTTCAGTTTAATGTAAACAAAAGCTATTGACGAGCAGACCTTTCCAATAAAGGTTAACAAACTACATGGAGATGAGATCGCCCCTCTGGAAGAGCTCAAAGCACATGTGAGTGACAATTTGTTAGGGATGTGAAATGAAGGGATTCTGGACTGAGTTGGAGGTTGGACTATCTTTGCTGTTTTCTAACCCTGGCAGGCCTCATAATGCCTATAAAGCCTTTTCAACAGATGTCGGCTACTGGACCTCAACTTGAATCTGTAGGAACAGAATCTCCATGAACAAGACTCAGGAACCTGAGTGCTTAATAAGGTCCCCCAGGAAATTCTGAGTTAAGTTGTCTGCAGCCTTGAAAAACAGTTAGATGAAGTGAATTCTATCTTAAAGCATCTATAAAATTTATAAAGAGATAGCATTTTGTTATGGCATCAGTATTTGGATATCCACTTAATATAACCTATTTTATTATTGGTTACTTAAAAGTTATGTTTGAAACAACCAGTTATCTGAACTTGAACACAAACTGAAAGCCTTTACTGTTTTGAAAGCAAGACTTACTTTGAACTTGATAGCAAAATTAGCGTCATATGAGGAAAAGGAGTCATGGACCTAATTATAAAATATAGAGACTTAAGTTTGCCAAACAGATAATATGTTTGTGCCACAACTTTTTCTTTACAAGATCAGTGACTCATTCTTTCCACTCTCAAATTACACACTAGCATGTGATTTATTAATATGGCATTAAATAGGCCAGGCAGCTGGCTCACACCTATAATCCTAACACTGTGGAAGGTCAAGGCAGGAGGATCCCTTAAAGCCAGGAGTTCGAGACCAGCAAGGCCCAGTCTCTACAAAAAAAATTTTTAATTAGCTGGGTTGGTGGCATGCACTTCTGGTCCCAGCTACCCAAGAGTCTAAGGTGAGAGGATCACTTGAGCCCAGGAGGTCAAGGATGCAGTGAGCCATGACTGCACCACTGCACTTCAGTCTGGGTAACAGAGAAAGACCCTGTCTCAAAAAAATATTTTTTCCATGAAAATGAAAAATATATGTAATTATATAGTATATTATACATAACATATAAATATATATTATATTATATATAATATATACTTAACATATACAGTATATATTTATATATTATATACTATATAATGCATTAAAAGTATATATAAATATACTATTATATATGGTTATATTATATATAATTATATAAATATATAATATATGATTATATATGTAATTAAATATATGTTTATTACCATGAGAGATAAATTTGGGGGAGTCCTATGAGATTTTGTAAAAATTTTTCATTTTCATGAATGTTTTATTCTGTTAAAGCTCGAGTGACTGTCCCAGTAATTGAACTATTAGGGCAGAATAGCAGAGTGGCCCAAAGAACTATCACTTTTTCTTCTAGGCACTTTACGTTACTTATTCGACCTTCTCTTACACACACACACACACACACACACACACACACACACACACACACACCTGTTAACAGCCTCATTTTAAAGATGAGGAAACTAAGGCAAAGAGAAGTTAAAGAGGTTGTCAAAGGCCATACAGCTACTAAGTGGCAGAATTAGAATTCTAACTCCATAGCCAACGTATATAGCTATCATGTCATGGAAAGACCCACAAGAAAGCCCTTTTGACATCTATGTGAAGAAGATAGGGCCTGATTAGGAAGTCATAGAGGAAACAGAAAAGGGACAGACTCAAGAGATACATCTGAAATCAGCTCTTCAGGGCTTGGACATTGATGTGCGGATGGAAGAGGAAAGAGTCAGGGAGAGATACTGGGCATGAGAGATGTGGCTATGCCCCATGCAGGGATTGAGCTAGCAGGACGACTTGCTGTTCTAGGGATGGATAAAGAGGAGGAAGATTTAGGCTATGCTGGGGACGAGGTCAAGCAGACATTCATTCAGAGCTGTCCAGCAAAGCCTTGGGAGTAGAGGTCTGGAGCCCCAGAGAGGGAACAGGGCTGGAGCTCAGGGCTGGAGCCTCATGGGTCAGAGACTGTGGGTGGAAACCCAACAAATGTGAAGAATTTCATCTTGAGGGAGAGAGTGTACACATCAGAAGTGGCAAGGTCAGAGGAGGGAGGCCAGAGGGAAGTCTGAAGGTAAGAGCTAGGAGTGAGAGAAGAGAAGGCAGCTGTGCACAGAGGGCAGGGACCTGGAAGGCATCTGTGGAGGGCTTGTGCTGCATGGCCCAGTGCTGCAGGGAGGTGAGGAGCGGAGGACTGAGAAAGACTGCTGCTTTGGGGATTTCAAAGTTGCTGCTGAACCTTGAACTCCTAGTAATCCTTCCATCTCCACCTCCCAACTAGCTAGGACTACAGGTGCATATCACCAAGCCCTGCTATTTTTTTAAAAAAAAGATGGGGGCATCTCACCATGTTGTCCAGGCTGGTCTCAAACTCCTGGTCACAAGCAATCCTCCCACCTTGGTCTGCCAAAGTGTTGTGGTTTTAAGCATGAGCCACCACTCCCAGTTGTCCCATTGGCAGGTTTAGAAATCAGTTTAGTGGCAGAACTAGATGACACTAGAAAACAATAAGAATTACAACACCACACAGCACTTAGTATGCACCAGGCACTGTTCTCAGCATCTTAAACATACTTACTCACTTAGTTCTCACAACAGCCCCTGTCATTCTCCCCCCAGCCTACTGAGGGGATTGAGTAATCCTCAAGCTTCAACCCTAGTGGAGGTGAAATATGATTTGTGGCCACTTTGATCCTTTCCCTAGGCAGAGTTCTTCAGGGGCTTCTCTTCTATGTCTTCAGCTTCTCTGGGTATGGAAACCTTTTGGGTCCTTCTGTAAAGACTGTGTTTAAGGACTCCCTGATTAAGGACTCCCTGACCAAGATACCATGCTCATCACAGTGGTCTATCTCAGCCCGGGTGACCCTTTCATTTACTTCTACTGTAACTCACCTGAACCCTGTCATAGAAATACATACATCCCATTAAATTTTTAGAACCTCAAAAGACACTAAAAGCTCTTTGAAGGCAATGAGCAGATCTTGTTCACTCTTGAATCTCCTTTTGATTCTTTGATGCCTGGTACAGGACTCAGACCTAGAACCAGACCAGTGCTTTTCAACATATAGCTCATTAAGGGTCTCACTCTGTCACCCAAGCTGGAGTGCACTGGCACAATCATAGCTCACTATAACCTTGAACTCTTAGGCTCAAGTAATCCTTCCACCTCTGCCTCCCAACTAGCCAGGACTACAGGTGCATATCACCAAGCCCTGTAATTTTTTTTAAAGAGATGGGGTCTCACCATATTGTCCAGACTGGTCTCAAACTCCTGGCCACAAGCAATCCTCCTGCCTTGGCCTCCCAAAGTGTTGTGGTTGTAGGCATCAGCCACCACACCCAGTTGTCCCATTGGCTGGTTTAGAAATCATTTTAGTGGCAGTATTAGTTATCTATTACTGCATACCCAAAAATTTAGTGGCTAAAAACAACATTTATCATACTAAGGTTTCTGTGGGTCAGAAATCTGGGCATGGCTTACCTGGGTTCCCTGGTTCTGAGTCTGTCAAAGCTGGCCTGGGAAGAAAGCCTCTTTCCAGCTCACACACAAGATTGTGGCTGTTGAACTAAGATCTCAGCTCTTCACAAGCTGTTGGCAAGAGCTTGTGAATCCCTGTATGGGGCAAGAGGCCACCCTCAGTTCTTTGCCATGTGGGCCACTCCAAAGAGCATCCCACAACACAGCACTTGCTTTACCACCATGAGCAAGCAACAAGGAAAGAATGAAGGCAAGCAAGACAGTGTCAGTCTCTTAAGCGAGGGGCAGTGTAATCCCAGCATTTTGGGAGGCCTAGGCGGGCAGATCACCTGAGGTCAGGAGTTCAGGACCAGCCTGGGCGATATGGTGAAACTACGTTTCTACTAAAAATACAAAAAATTGGCTGGGCACGGTGGCTCATGCCTGTAATCCCAGCACTTTGGGAGGCTGAGGCAGGTGGATCACCTGAGGTTGGGAGTTTGAGATCAGCCTGACCCACATGGAGAAACCCATCTCTAATAAAAATATGTAATTAGCCAGGCATGGTGGTGCATGCCTGTGATCTCAGCTACTTGGAAGGCTGAGTCAGGAGAATCGCTTAAACTTGGGAGGCGGAGGTTGCAGTGAGCCGAGATAGCACCATTGCACTCCAGCCTGGGCAACAAGAGGGAAACTCCCTCTCAAATAAATAAATAAATAAATGCAAAAAATTAGCTGGGCATGGTGGTGTATGCCTGTAGTCCAAGCTACACGGGAGGCTGAGGCAGGAGAATCCCTTGAACCTGGGAGGTGGAGGCTGCAGTGAGTTGAGATCACACCACTGCACTCCAACCTGGGCAACAGAGGAAGACTCCATCTCAAAAAAAAAAAAAAAAAGACAAGACAGAGTCATTCTTTTAGAACCCAATCCTGGTTGTAACATCTGTACTTGAAACTGTCTTTGCCAAATTATAACTGAGTAAATTATGACAGTGAAAGAAATCAAACCTAACCGACTCTATCTTGCTTCTAACCTTTAAGCTTTCCTTGTTTATGCCTGGGAATAGGCCGAATTAACTTTGGGAAAGAATTCAGTTCATGATTTTACTCTGAAACAAAATTGAAAATAGCCTTTTTCTGAAAAGATTCCCTTCTTGCCCAGGGACCAATCTGCCTTTGCAGGACTAACAAATTAGCTGCAAGATTAGAAATTACACTTTCGGGGTCATGCAACCTTTGGCTCCTAGAGTCTGAACCTCCCCAAATTGCTCTTGGGGGTAACATCACCATTGTAAAACCCAAGATCAGTGCTTGAGATATTTTGCAGATTCTGCACTAGATGAGTCAGCTGACACCACCCAGACCAGTAATCTGGCCCAATCAGTTCTGCCATCACACCCAGGAACAGATGACGGCAAGAAAACCTCACTTCCATCCCCCATGATTCCATCTCCAATCTGACCAATCAGCACTCCCCAATTCCCAAGCCCCTACCTGCCAAATTACCTTTAAAAATTCTGATCCCGGAATGCTCAGGGAGACTGATTTGGGTAATAATTAAACTCTGATCTCCTGCAGAGCCGGCTGTTTTTTGTTGTTGTTTGTTTGTTTGTTTTCCAAAGCCATACAGAGCTAACAGATATATCACAGTCTTTCAGGTCCTCCCTATGGGACCACGAGGTAGAAAAGACAGAAACAGGCAAAGACTTGTAAATATTTAAAAGAAAGAAATGACAAGTCATTATGACTGATTAGATATAAGGAGTAAGGAAAAAGAGGAATTGAGGTTGACTTTTAGTTTTTGGCTGGAATGATCAGAAGGATCATGATGTCATGTACCAAGAGAGGGCACACAGGGGAGTGGGGAACTGGCAGGGGGAGACGGCAGGCTTTATTTAGGAGACATCCAGTTAGAGGGACACCCAGGGGAAGTTAGATATCTGAGGTGGGGGCTCAGTGAGGAATCTAGGCTGAAGCTACAGATCTGGGAACCACTGGAAGAATCAGAGGCAATAGGAGTGGGCAGGTTCACCTGAGGGAGGTGTGGAGTGAGAAAGGAAGAGGACCAAGGGCAAAACCTGGGGAACATCAACACTTCTGAGAAGGGCAGCAGACTGGGGATAAAGACCAAAAAGGGAAGGGTATGGTGGCTTATGCCTATAATCCCAGCACTTTCAGAGGCTGAGGCAGGAGGGTCGTTTGTGCACTGGAGTTCACTGCCCAGCCTAGGCAATATAATGAGGCCTCATCTCTACAAAATAAAAAAATAAAAACTTTTTTTGAGACGGAGTTTTGCTCTGTCACCCAGGCTGGAGTGCAATGGCATGATCTTGGCTCACTGCAACCTCTGCCTCCCGGGTTCAAGTGATCCTCCTGCCTCGGCTTCCCAAGTAGCTGGGATTATAGGCACCCACCACCATGCCTGGCTAATTTTTGTAGTTGTTAGTGGAGATGGGGTTTCACCATGTTGGACAGGCTGGTCTTGAGCTCCTGATCTCAGATGATCCTCTTGCCTTGGCCTCTCAAAGTGCTGGGATTAGGCGTGAGCCACTGCACCTGACCAAAAAAAAATTTTTTTAATTAGCCGATTGTTGTGGCAGGGACCTGTGGTCCCAGCTCTGTGGGAGGCTGAGGCAGGAGGATTGCTTAAGCCCAGGAGGTCTATGCTGCAGTGAGCCCAGATCACACCACCGCACTCTAGTCTGGACAACAGAGGGAGGCCCTGTTTCAAAACAAAAACAAAAAGAATATGCCAAGAAGAAATGAGGAGAAGCAGAAGAGACCAGTGTCCAGAAATTTGAAGGACAACAAAGGGTCAAAAAAGAGAACAGTCAGAGGAGGACCAAAATATCCACTGGATGTGACATCAAAGCAGTTTCTGACTGGGCAGAGGCCAAAACATAAGTGAGGAGTGAATGGATGGAAATGAGACAGTGCTTGGCAAGTGTAGACAATGCTTTTAGGAAGCTTGGCTGGAAGGAAAGAGGAAGGCATGGTTATAGCTAGGAAGGGCCTCGGGACCTGGGGAGGGATGTTTAAGGCTGGAGAGACTTGGGCATATTCAAATTCTGATGCCAACGAAACAGAAGGGACAGAAAAAGTCCAGTTGAATATACTTGAGAACACAAGACTAAGAATGTTGAAGGCTCTCAACCTTATTTTTATGGCACAAATGGAACTTTTTGGATAACCCTCTATCTTAGCTTAGGCTACCATAGCAAAATACCATAGATCGGGTAGCTTAAGCAATAGAAATGTACTTTCTCACAGTTCTGGAGGTTGAGAAGTCCAAGACCAAGGTGCTGACTGATGATTCTGCTGAGGGCTCTCTTCCTGGCTTATAGATGGCCACCTTCTTGCTGTGTCCTCACGTGCTTGCTCCAGGTTCTCTTCCTGTTCTTAAAAGGGCACGTACTCTATTGGATTAGGGTTCTACCCTTATGGCCTCATTTAACCCTGTACCTTTTTATGGGCCCCATTTCCAAAGACAGTCACTTGGAAAGTTGGGGCCTCGACATAAGAATTTGGAGGGGAATTCCATCTATAGCACCCCATGGACTCACCTTTCTATCTGTCAGCTATTTGGCATTTTGTGGCCCTTACTAAAACTGCCAAGCTGGAGCTTCCTCCTCCTCACTGCACCCCTCTCTTCTCCCCCTGCATTTCCCTTTTCTGACCATTGAAGGTAGAACTCATAGGGAGAATATGGTTAAGAAAGTTATCTGGGGATCAGAATACAAGATGTTCTTCTAGAAGGAGGAAGAGCCTGGAGTTTCCAAGAGAAGCACAGTCCTGCCTAGCCCTGGGGTGGCTCGGTGTGACTGTTTTATGGAAACATATTTCCCATCAAGGATGTTCCCAAACACGCTTTAGCTCCAGTTGTCTAGCTATGTCACAATAAAAGTGAGTTTTGGCTGGGTGCGGTGGCTCATGCCTGTAATCCCAGCACTTTGGGAGGCTGAGGTGGGCAGGTAACTTGTGATCAGGAGATCAGCCTGGCCAACATAGTGAAACCCTGTCTCTACTAAAAATACAAAAATTAGCCAGGTATGGTAAATAAGCCTCTTACCTCTTGCCTCAACTTGGCGAGCACTTGGCTCCCAGGCTCTGTACGCAGTGTTCTTTGCCTTGGGCTGTGGCTGGCACAGGGCAGGGCACACCATTCACTGTTTGGATGACAGTGCATTTCCATTTCCAAAGTGCTCTCTCTGGCTGAGCTCAAGCTATGAACCAGCATATCCCAACAGGTGCGGTGTGGCATTAAGCATCCTGCCCACTTTGACGGTTGCTTTCCCCTGCAGTCCAGGGGTTATAGAGAGTTGTACCCATGAAGAATCTTCTGCTAAATATCAGCATGAAGAGGAAGAAAGAGACTGGAATGACAGTTGTTGAGTCATAGTAAGTAGGCAGAAAATAATACTGGTTTCAATAGATGACTTTATTAGGCCTATGTAACACTGAGCAAGCTGTATCTCATTTTCTGAGGTCTACAGCTACAGACAAAAGGCATCACCTGACAAGACGTCCGAATGAGAGAAATACTAAAACTAAGGCATGGACCTCTCCAGCATACTGGGCAGACAGACGTACTGCTAGCCTGCTGCTCCCCTCCAGCCCTAATGGCCATGCCACCTTCCTGAATCCAGCTTGGTGCTTAATCACCTTTCCCATCAGCCAAACCTCAGCTAGGCCTGACAGTCCTCTGTAGAGCACTCTGTGAATGAGGAGTTTTTCCTCTTAGTTTTTTGGACAACAGGCTCTAGAGCTCACGGTCATACAGCAAGCTGGTGGTTAGAGCTAACATTTAAACCAAGGTATGCCTGATGTCAAAACCTAGGCACAGTGCCCTGTTCCAAACAACTGTGAGAGGCCAGAGAAATTTCTAGAGATACAGAAGGTCACTTTGGACAAGTTAGCTACTCTGAGGCTGCTTTCTCATTTGTAAAACAGGCATAATAACGCCTACCATGTATGGCAGTTGTATTGGAGATAAGAGCTCTGAAAGATACCTAGCAAAGCACCTGACACAGCCTAAATACTTACAAATGCTATCTGTTATTATGATCACTTTCTCAATACATTCTGCCTCATATTTCAGGAGCTCAGGAAATGGATGCTGCTTACCCCACAATGAGTTAAGCAGATGTGCTGATAAAGAGTAGGTGCCCAAGGGACACCTTGGATTCTTTAGGAGTGCAGGAAGCCAACAGGTGCGGGAGAAAGTGCAAGACGACCATCAGCTGGAAGCTTGAGTTCTAGTCCCAGCTCCACCAGGTTCTAGCTGTAGGACCTCAGGGAAGTCACTCAACCTCTTTGAGCCTCAATGTCTTCATCTGTAGAATGTAGATAAGAATAATAAGCAGGTTTCCATAGTCAGAAAGGAAGGAAATAAAATTAAAAAAAAAAAAAGAATAATAAGCAGGCTGCCTCTATCACTGGGCTGTGGCTCAGCTTAAATGAGGTTAATTGCTGTTAAAGTGCTTTGTGAAGTGGAAAAGTGTTATCTAAATGTAAGGGGCTATTATCCTTACAACATTACAGATCTAGCATGGGTGGCTACATGACAGAGGGTGGAAAGCAGCTTCCCTCTGCCCCTGGGAAAGACAGAACCAGAGGAAACAGGGGCAGCAGATGAGTGCAGGTGATTAGAAGGAATAGGTTTTCGGAAGCCAAAGTGGCTTAACACTGGAATTGATGACTACAGAAGGGATACCTCTGGGTCAGGGACACTAGACCATATCGGGTTTTTGTTAGTTTGTTTGTTTTTGAGATAGAGTCTGGCTTTCTCGCCAAGGCTGGAGTGCAGTGGCGTGCTCTCCGCTCACTGCGAACTCTGCCACCCAGGCTCAAGGGATCCTGCTGCCTCAGCCTCCCAAGTAGCTGGGATTACAGGTTTGTATCACCATGCTTTGCTAATTTTCGTATTTTTAGTGGAGATGAGGTTTCACCGTGTTGGCCAGGCTGGTCTTGAACTCCTGACCTCAAGTGATCAAAGTGCTAGGATTACAAGTATGACACTGTGCCTGGCCTTTTTTTTTTTTTTTTTTTTTTTTTTTCTGAGACAGAGTTTTGCTCTTGTTATCCAGGCTGGAGTGCAATGGCACAATCTCAGCTCACTGCAACCTCCACTTCCCGGGTGCAAGTGATCCAGAGTCTGCCTCCCAAGCAACTGGGATTATAGGTATGTACCACCATGCCTGGCTAATTTTGTATTTTTAGTAGAGACAGGGTTTCACTATGTTGGTCAGGCTGGTCTCAAACTTCAGCCTCCCAAAGTGCTGGGATTACAGGTGTAAGCCACCCTGCCTGGCATCCATTTCTTTCAAATTCCAGTAATATCAATAAATTGTAGAAAGTCATAGACAGGACTGCCTTTCATGTTTGATTCTGGGAATACATGAGGTATGAATCTAAAGTGTCCTGTGTCTGCGGGGTCACAATTGCATCAGCAGCTCCCTAGTCCCCACGTATCTGGATAATCTCATTCAGAGATAATACCCACCTGTACATTTGAGGCCATGTAGAGGCCCTCCTGGTCTCCCATGGTAGGCTCTGGGGGCGGGGAGAAATAGATTTATCCTTTAAATTCTCACCTGAGGCTGGACATGGTGGCTCACACCTATAATTCCAGCACTTTGGGAGGCTGAGGTGGTGAGAGGATCACTTCAACCCAGGAATTTGAGACCAGTCTAGACAACAGGGTGAGATAGCCCCAAAATTTTTAAATTGGCAAGGCATGATGGCACATGCCTGTGGACCCATCTACTCCAAAGGCTGAGGCAGGAGGATTGCTTGGCCCTGGGAAGTTGAGGCTGCAGTGAGCTGTGATCATGCCACTGCACTCCAGCCTGGGAGACAGAGCAAGACCCTGTCTGAAAAAATCAATCAATAACAAATAAAAAATATAAACTTGACCAGGCGCAGTGGCTTGCGCCTGTAATCCCAGCACATTAGGAGGCTGAGGAGGGAGGACTGCTTAAGCCCAGAAGTTCCAAGCTGCGAGACAGGATCTCCAGCTTGGGTGACAGACTGATATTAAGGTGCTCGCAAAATATAAAATAATGCCACTGTTCTATTTTTTGTTTCAGAAAAATATAATTAAAAATATAATGTCAACATGTTATTTTATGAATTAATAAACATCTAAAACATCCTCAGTTTTAATTTTTCTTTTTTTTTAGAGACAGGGCCTAACGATGTTGCCCAGGCTGGAGTGCAGTGGCTATTCACAGGCACAGTCCCACTACTGATCAGCAGGGGCTCAGTTCTAATTTCTAATACGGTAATTATCAATATATACAATCCACACAAACAGAAGCTCTTGGAGATCCTCAAGAATTAAAATTTGAGACCCAAACTTTGAGAACCTCTCCAGGAAAGAATAGAGTTCCAGATCTGTATCTTTCAGGTACCTCGTGGTCTAATCCCTCTCTTATGCCTCAATTTGTCTCTAATATAATGATCCTCATTCTTGTCACGTGGGTGGCTCTTAGTTTCTTCCTTTTCCTCATGTTTAGATCTTGCTTTATGTGTGTTATATAGGGATGGTCTCTGGAAGGATACACAATTAACTGGTACAGCGGTTGAAGGGAGTTCGGAAACTGGGAGAAAGTGGCACCATAAACCTTTCTGCTCACTGTTTGATTTTTTTAAATACAGTACATCGTGTATGCATTGCCTGAACGATTAAAAGTATGAACAAGTAAAAGCAAAATTACATTTTTAATGTCTAGGAATGCATGAGAAATTGAAGTCGGCACAAGTAAAGTGGTGTTGACCGATAATGAAAAACAATAACAATAAGAAAGTTTTCCTTGTCCGCCTTCACCGGGCTCACAAACACTTAGCCCAGGTTCCCTCTGGCTCCTCTCCCGCCCACCAGGCTTAAGCCTGGCTCATATTCAACCCCGGTCCTCTGCCCCGTCCGCTTCACCGACCGCAGCCCCGCCCCACCACTGCCGTGCCCCCGCCCCGCGGCGACGTCACCTCCGGCAGACACGCTTCCCCGAACTCCCTGTGGCTCCCGCCTTCGCCCGCTTCCGGTCGTCGTCGTCGCCGCTGCTGCCGCTGCTGCTGCTGCTGCTGCTGCTGCTGAGGCTGCTGGCGGAGGCCGGAGGATCGGGCGGCGGCGGCGGCGGCGGCTGAGAGGGCGGCGGCGGGAGCGGAGCGGATCGAGGGAACGAGAGGAAGCAAGCGAGGAGCGCGCGGAGCGCGCTTTTCCGCCCGCCTGAGGAGCCGGAGCAGCCCCGGCCCCGCCGCCGCCGCCGCCTGCCCGCCGGACAAAGCCGAGAGCCCGCGCCCACAGCCATGTCCTCGTCCGCCGGCAGCAGCCACCAGCCCAGCCAGAGCCGCGCCATCCCCACTCGCACCGTGGCCATCAGCGACGCCGCGCAGCTACCTCATGACTATTGCACCACGCCCGGGGGGACGCTCTTCTCCACCACACCGGGAGGTGAGCGCCGGCCAGCCGTCCGCCGCGCTCGGTGTCCCGCCGCGGTCCTCTAACTCCTCGGCGCCTCGGTGCCCGGCCGCTTCGCCCCCGCCCCCAGCTCCACCGAAGCCCCGGGGACGCTGCCCTCGGGCCTGCCCGCGCGTTCGGGACCCTTCACTTCGCGTTCTCTCTTGCCCGCTGATCGAGTCCGCGCGCGCCCCGCTCGGGAATGTGGCTGTCCTGACGCGAAAAGAGCCCTTGTTTCCGCTTCGTGGCAGGCTTACGCACTCGACCCAGTTTTCTCTCCCTTCTCTGCCTCCTTCCCGGGCGGATTTGGCTCCACTTGGCCTTGCATTACACTCTGCGTTGCCTGTCTCTTGCAGTTTGTGCAAATTAATGCTCGATTTTGGAGCTGGCTCCGGGCCTTTTTAAAAAAGGACTTGGGGAGAGGAATTTGGCCCTGGGATCCTGCGATGGCTTGTTTTGCTGCTTTTAGAACACCGGGAGGAGGCTGGAATGCGGAGTCTGGAAGCCTCGCCCAGCGTTATCCTGCTTTGACAGCATTGTTTACTTTGCTGGACGAGGCCCCACGGGTGAGGGGAGTCCTCAGGCCGGGAGGAGAGAGTGATATAATAAAGCTCAAGTAGTAGCCAAGGGAAAGTAGGTGGGGGTGGTAGGGCGCTGGCAGCCTTAAGGCAGGGTGTCTTTCGGCGGCGACGCCTTTGGAGATGGATTGAAGGACCTTTATCAAGGACACCCCAGTTGGATAGCGGGGTTGCTTGATCCTTAGAAGGAGCTAGAGAGGCAGTTCAGAGAGAGGATGGTTCCCTGGTATTGCTTTTCAAGGCACGACCAGGAACTGTTTACAAGTAAGTAACACTGGGGTAGAGGTGAAGCTTGGTCACGGGAAAAGAGAGCTCAAAGGTTGTCTGTGCCCTAACTGGGCTGTCCTCCAGAGGAAGGAGCCTGGAGCGATTTTGAGGAGCCTTATTGAAGGAACTGGGGCCTCCTTTTTGACTTCAGAACTTTGCCTTCTTTTGGTGTTGGGGTAGCCTCTTGATAGAGGGTGGGGACTTAGCAGCTCCTGCGGTGTAGAGGGTTGCTAGCCTTGTTCCCGTGGGCAGGGCTCAAGAGTTGTACTACAACCAATCCGGTGCAGTTAGGCCTGGACCATCCTTAAATCAGTTGCACAATAGCAAGGCCTGTGGAGTAAAGAGACCTACTTGCCAACAGCAAGGGATAAAAATCTAGAAGAGAGCTTTACAGAGAAATTCAGCCAGGCCTCTCTAGGGGAGTGGCTGCCTTGGAAGGCTTTTTAAATGACCCAGGTAGAAGTTCATTAATATGTATGGAGAGCTGGGTTTAAGGAATTGTTAATTTTGCAGAATAGTGGAGTTCTTAGGTGGCTTAACTCATGGAAGAAGTCTCCTCCCTGACAGGATCGATTCAAGACTAAAGACGGTAAACCCTGTGTTTGAGCATGGGACAGGGTCTCACTCTGTCACCTGGGCTGGAGTACAGTGGCACGACCTTGGCTTACTGCATTCTCCACTTCCCCAGGCTCAAGCGATCCTCCCACCTCAGCCTCCTGAATAGCTGGGACCACAGGCACGTGCCACCATGCTTGGCTAATATTTTTGTATTTTTGGTAGAGTTGGGGTTTCGCCATGTTGCCCAGAGTGGTCTTGAACTCCTGGGTTCAAGTTATTCGCCCCCCTGCCTCCCAAAGTGCTGGGATTACAGGCGTGAGCCACTGCGCCTGGCTGAGTTCTTGCTTTTTAATCCTGAAAATTTTTGGCAGACCAGAATAGGCTCCTGATAAGAGTTGTCTTGGACTTGAGCTGATAGCTTTTAAGAAATAGATGTTGTTTTCCAAGGCGATGGAAAGGGGTTTATAACTTCTTCCAGAATTCTTTGTGGTATTTCTCAGTAAATGCCTGTGCTTCCAGCAGTTCAGAACTCATCGTAGTAACAGCCACACTCAGCTATAGTTTATTTGGGAAAGAAAGTAAACTTTCAGCTATATATTATTCCCCTGAGGGAAGAGCCACCTAGACACATTTTTGGCTTATGTCAAATAGTCAAGCTACCATGCTTTTAAAAAAAGTGCTTGGAAAGATTCTGCCAGAAATACTGATTCATTTGCCGCTCCTCCTAACACACTTAATCACCACCGTTCTCTCAGTTATCACTTAACTTCCCTCCAGATTGTTTCTACACAGTTTTTTGTTTTGGATTTAAATACTTGTCATCCTGGCTCCTTAATGTTGAGCCTGTATTTATTGAGAGAACCCATCGTGATCTTTGGATTTTTAACACGAGGTCTTATTTAATATGTTTATAAGGATATAGTACTGTTGAAATTGGATTTAATCACTATTACAGCAATGAATGCTGTTTAGGTGTTGTGTACTTACTGATTTAAGTTCCCCCTCTGATGGTTTGTGTATCTCTAATGCTACATTCATCTTCCTCTTACCATGTAATTTTATTTCCCTCAACCAGGGTGCAGTAGTTTGTTATCTGGCTACCTCCAGATGTCTGAATTAATATGGTTAGGTATCGATAGTGTAATTGTGTGCACCCAGGGAGTGCTTTGCACAAAAGGGGACAACAGACAAAAGTAGGAAGTACAGTCCTTGGTCTGAATAGGTTTAAAATGATGTGTGGGTACAGGCAGACAGATTTTTAGTTCTGGAAGAGTAGAGTCAAGTGCTAACATATATTTCAGACTTGAAAACATTTAGAAAAATGAGTGGGAAGCTTGTGTTGGAAATCTCTATTTAGTGGTAAGGGAGGGGATTAACATTTCCTGCCTCAAACTCCTGGAAACCTTCTGGAGGGTCACATACATGTCAGAGCATTCTGGCCTAACAACAATTGGTGGACCAAATGCCCTAAATGATCAGACTGAGCAGGGACATTCACAGCATACTGAACTTAAAGTTTCTCCCCCTTTCCCCTTTAAGAGTCCTTTATTCATTGGGGTTCAGAGGATACAGCTTACCCTTGAGGTTTCTCAAAATTGCCTTCCTGTGGTTTGGGAAGTAAGAAGTAGGTGAAAACACACTGGCTGAAACCTTCTGGTTCTCATATTGTTAGAAGAGTACCCTTTCTCATTATGAAGGAAGAAGAAACTTTTTGTTGGGCAAATTTCAGGCCAAAAAAAAAAGTTCTTGGATTTTATTTTATTTTTCTATCAGCCTGTGGAGGAGTGGGGATGATATTTAGTTCTTCCGTTGAGAAGCTACTTCTACCCTCGAAGGTAAAGTTACTATAGTTGGCTTGACTTTTATAACACTAGTGAGCTGGAAGAAACCTAATGCTTTCATTTTATTATTGAGAGAAACTGGGACCCAGAGAAGTTAAGTAACTTGTTAGTGTTATACGGCTAATTATTTTCTGTGGCTCCCACAAAATTTAGTATCCTGATCACTATTCCAGTTTTTTCCTCACCTCTTTTGAGATGCTTATCTTACTAGGAAAGGAAGTTTGCAAACATTTAAAGAGACTTTTCTACCTCTAGAATGCTAGCTAATATGATTCTTTCCGCTACCTTATTTCCTTTCTAGGTGCTGAACTGTCCCCTTTTAGGAGAGTTGTACTCTGCGGAATGAGCAGAAACTTGAAGATCTCTTTTACCTTTTCTCTTTGCCTTTCTTTTCCTGCACAGCATTCTCATCAGCCATGGAAAAGTATGCTGTTACCAAAACAAGGGCAACAGAGGGGAACTAACAGTGATGGTCTGAAATTTTGCCCGTGCTGTAGCTCTTCCTTTCTGCCTCTTGGATAGTTGCTGTGATTGGTTTACTGGGGCAGAATTTCATAAAGGATGGGTTTGGAAAGAAGGAGAAGGCAGGGAAAAGGGAAAATAATCCACTTGGAGTGAACTCTACCTATAAGAGTATAGTGAAGGGTGAAGGGAGCTGCTTTTTTAATCTGCTTCCCTTGGGAGGAGTAAGTAGAGTTCTGGGAAGCAAGGCCAGCTTCTGACCATGTCATAAAATTTCTAACTCTGTATCCTTGGGCTAAGTTTACTCAGTAACTTCTGAACCAACAAATGTTGTTTATTTAACACTCTAATTAACTTCAGGTACTAGCCAGAGGACTTCATTATTACATATGAGAAGTGCTTGAAAAATGTAGTTAAGGGTGTTCAAACACTTTGCCTTGTGTTTGAGGAAGATGGTATTTACTTAGAGTAACACAACATATGTTGACATTTTGTAGGAGATTCAACTTTAATCTCATAATCATTAGCTGCCAATATATATATAGAAGAAAGTGTACCTCAGTTTTGATGTTGGGTGCATTTTTGCTGGCAAGGGACTGAATTCTAAGCCTGAGGAGGGCAGTAGTCCTCATCGTCAAGGCAATGCACCATGTGGAGGGAACGCCTCTGCCTGACCTAAGCCAGCTACAGTCTGACAAGGAAAGAGGGCACAGGTGGATAGTGCAGCATGCACAGCAGACCTGTGCACAGCTCCCTGTAGCTCTCCTGAGGCCTGCTCTGTGGAACAGGAAGAAGGAAAAGTGACTAGCCTGTAAATTGGCACTAAGGTTATTCTGCAGAAACCTTTTGAGGATAGTAGTCTTACAGACAATTTTATAAGAGGCATCTTGCAGCCGGGTGTGATGGCGCACACCTGTAATCCCAGCAGACACGGGTGGATCGTGAGGTCAAGAGATGGAGACCATCCTGGCCAACCAAGAGATTGAGACCATCCTGGCCAACATGATGAAACCCCATCTTTACTAAAAATGCAAAAATTAGCTGGGTGTGGTGACATTCTTCTGTAATCCCAGCTACCCAGGAGACTGAGACAGGAGAATCGCCTGAACCTGGGAAGCAGAGGTTACAGTGAGCCAAGATTGCGCCACTGCACTCAAGCCTGGCGAGAGAGCGAGACTCCATCTCAGAAAAAAAAAAAAAAAAGGTGGGGGGATCTTGCATGGTTTGGAGACTCTCTAGGCTTGATTGTATGTTGTGTATGACGATTTACAGATCAGATGGGGTAAAGTTAGCATGGAGAAAGTTAGTTCATCTGGTTGTAGAGGAAGAGAGCCTAAGCAGGACAGTTTATTGGTGAATGGCAGAAAAACTTTAGTCAAATTAGTGTTTAAGATATTTTTTTTGAGACAGAGTCTTGCTCTGTTGTCCAGGCTGGAGTGCAGTGGCATGATCTTGGCTCATCGCAACCTCTGCCTCCGGGCATCAAGTGATTCTCCTGCCTCAGCCTCCCGAGTAGCTGGGACTACAGCCATGCAGCACCACAGCCAGCTAATTTTTGTATTTTTAGTAGAGACAGGGTTTCTCCATGTTGGCCAGGCTGGTCTCGAATTCCTGGCCTGAAGTGATCTGCCAGCCTCAGCCTTTCAAAGTGCTGGGATTACAGGCATGAGCCACTGCCTCCGGCCAGGTGTCAGCTTTTTAAAAAGCAGTTCCAACCTTTCATCCTTCGAGCCAGCAATGGCACTGCTAAAGCTCTTTGAGGAAGCAAGCTCTCTCAAACCTTTACGGATAAAAACACATGTTGCAGCATCACCTGCAGGAGCAAACAAGTGGAAACAACATAACTGTCAACAGCTGTTAGCTGGGACTACAGGCGCAGCCCGTGTCACACGAATCGTGCTTTGTCCATTTGGTGAACTACTGTCACTGTCAAAACGGTGTTTAAAAAGGGCTTATGAATTTGTAGAGTTACATGTTGAGCACAGTGTTTGCTGTGTGGGTGACAAGGGCACTAGGAACCCAGACCTCAGCACTGCACGATATATCCACATAGCAGAGCAGCACATGGACCCTCTCTGTCTACAATATCCACATAGCAGAGCAGCACGTGGACCGTCCCCGTCTACAATATCCACATAGCAGAGCGGCACGTGGACCGTCCCTGTCTATAATATCCACATAGCAGAGCGGCACGTGGACCCTCTCTGTCTACAATATCCACATAGCAGAGCAGCACGTGGACCGTCCCTGTCTATAATATCCACATAGCAGAGCGGCACGTGGACCGTCCCCGTCTACAGTATCCACATAGCAGAGCGGCACGTGGACCATCCCTGTCTATGATATCCACGTAGCAGAGCAGCATGTGGACCCTCTCCGTCTATAAACACTTTTTAAGGGGCTTATGATAATTTTGGGAAATACTTAAAACATTACTTGATAACAATCTTAAAAGTGAAGGCCAGGCACACCTGTAATCCCAGCACTTTCGGAGGCCAAGGTGGGAGGATTGCTTGAGCCCAGGAGTTTGAGACCAGCCTGGGCAATATAGCAAGACCCTGTCTCTACAAAATATACAAAAATTAACTGGGTGTGGTGGCTGCATCTGTGGTCCCAGCTACTTGGGAGGCTGAGATGGGAGGATCCTGAGCTTGGGAGGTGGAGGCTGCAGTGAGCCTACATTGTACCACTGCACTCCAGCCTGGGCAACAGAGTGAGACCCTGTCTCAAAAAAAAAAAAAAGTGATGTGATCTAGTAATGACTATATAAAAGTAAAAAACTCCACCCCAGTATCACTACAAAAGAGACTGGAAGGAAATTCATCAAAACAGTATCAGTGACTGAGATTGGGTCACAGACAGCAGTTTCTTCCTCCTTTTACCCACATATCTGCATTTTCCACTTTTTGTTGTTTTTGTTGCTGAGACAGAGTTGCTCTGTCACCCACTCTAGAGTGCAGTGGTACATTCATAGCTCACTGCAGCCTCCATCTCCAGAGCTCAAGTGATCCTCCCGCCTCGGCTTCCCAAAGTGCTGGGACAAGGGCGCATGCCACCACACCCGGCCCACTCGGTCTATAAGGAGCTTACCTGTTTGCAAAAGATGGAGCCGCACTGTGGTTAGGCAGCAGATCCTGGAGCAGGGCCGCACGGATTCCCAATTACTCTTCATGCCTCTTGCATCTGTTTTCTCATCTGAAAACAGGGATTCCCCCCTCTAAAACATGTATTCTATGCAATCAACACACCTGGATTGTTTTATTTATTTATTTATTTATTTATTTATTTATTTATTTTTTAAAACAGAGTCTGGCTCTGTCATCCAGGCTGGAGTAAATGGTGCGATCTGGGCTCACCGCAACCTCCGCCTCCTGGGCTCAAGCGATTCTCCTGCCTCAGCCTCCCAAGTCGCTGGGATTACAGGCACCCACCACCATGCCCAGCTAATTTTTGTATTTTTAGTACAGACGGGGTTTCACCATATTGGCCAGGCTGGTTCAAACTCCTGACCTCAGGTGATCCGTCTGCCTTGGCCTCCCAAAGTGCTGGTATTACAGGAATAAACCACCGACGCCGACCTTGGATTATTTTAACGCCCACAAAAACCGTGGGAGGAGGTATCCTAGCTCCATGTCACCGATGAGAGGAGGCACAGACAGAGGTCCACAACTTGCCCCACAGCAGCTCAGAGATCAGACCCACTGAGGCTTGGCCACGCTTGGAACACAGGTGCCAGGACTGCAGCTATCATCCCATTTCATACCAGAGGAAGTGGCAGGTACCCCAGCACGGCGAGGGTGTGCCTGGCCTTCAGCCTGGGCCCTCTCCTCCTGCTGAGTCTCAATCTTGTGCACAGTGCACTGTCAACTGCTGCCACCACTGTGTAGTGCCTTCATAAAGAGCCCACTCCTGCCGGGCACCGCGGCTCACGCCTGTAATCCCAGCACTTTGGAGGCCAAGGCGGGCAGGTCATGAGGTCAGGAGTTCGAGACCAGTCTGGCCAACATAGTGAAACCCCGTCTCTACTAAAAATACACCAAATTAGCCAGGCGTGGTGGCATGTGCCTGCAATCCCAGCTACTCGGGAGGCTGAGGCAGGAGAATGACGTGAACCCGGGAGGTGGAGGTTGCAGTGAGTCGAGATCGTGCCATTGCACTCTCACTCGGGGGACATATCTCAAAAAAAAAACAAAAGAAGAACCTGCTCCCACATGAGCTTGTGCAGAAACAATATGCTCTTCCCAGGTCTGAGGCTGCACGGCGTGATATGAATAAGCACCGCTGACGGAGCCGATGGAATCGCGCCTGGTGCTGTGGAGGGCTGCTCCCAACACTCTGCCCTGTGCTCCTCTTTTTAACTCAGTTGCGTCTTTCTTGGCTTCCTGACAGCCTGGATTCTCGTGCTCCCTCTCCAAGCAGAGGTCACTCCCCAAGAGGTCTGTCTGTGCCTGACCCTGCTGTCCCTGACTTGTGTCCCTACACGGTGGGGTTCGGGACTGGGGCAGGAGCAGCCACCCTGCTGGAGGCCTCATCTGTGCCCCACCTTTTCCTGCCTGTTCTCAGGGAGCAGGGAGCCACTCACTGTCCAGGTGGCAGAATCTGGCTATGGTCTGGCTCAGCCATAGGAGTAGCGCTGATTCCTCTCATGCCAACCCCTGGCACACCTAACATCGGTGACATGCACAGAAGAAGGTGGCAGGAGGGAAGGGCTGGTTGAGGACTGAGCCGCCAGCAAGCCAACCTCCAAAACATCACTCCAATAGTCAGGAGGGTGATGCCAGCTAACCCAGTTTCTCCGTCTCTTCCTGCGTAACGGGTACAATGGGAAATGGTCCAGCCACAGTGGCCTGAATGGTGACAAGAGAACAGTCCTCCCTGCTGCACTCAGACCCTAACAGACGCATTGGGTGCCCCCGGCCACATGCCCTCAGTTCACTCTCACTTCGGCTGCAGCTGGGTGGCACCAGACACTGTTAGGGTCCCTCTTCTGAGAATAGTTGGGGGCCCCACTTTTCTGCCCCAGGCCTAGAACCTTCTCCATGGGCCCAGAAGCAGGCACAGCCAGGAGGCATTGGAAAATGGACACCAGCAGGCCCTTTCTCCACGATGGGCGCCTTGGGATGGGTGGGTGGTCATGCAGACCTCCCTGTGCTCAGAAATGCTCTGTTCACAGCCATGCCCAGGTAGAGCCCATGGCAGGAACCAGCTCAGTGACAGTCCCTGTCTCACCCCCTGTCCTCTCCACCCCACCATCCCCAATCCCTCCCCCTCTCTCTGGGCTCACCCCAAATAAACCACCTGCACCCCAGTCCATGCACACTCTCTGCCTCGAACACAGACTGCTCGGTGATGGTCGCATCTCTCCTGCGCACCTGCTGTCCAGCCCCCAGCCCTGAGAGGGGCACTGACGGCTGCCTGAATTCCAGGGGAGATGCGTCCACGGCCTGGTTCTGAAATTAAGAGTTCATCTCATTCCCTAATGTTCAATGTTTAATACACTGGCCAGGAACTTGGCTGCCTCAGAAAATTGCAAGTAATAAGTGTTCTGTTTTGAACACAAAGAGTACTTAATTGTTATTCATAGAAAACCCAGCTCCTCCCTGCATCCTTTAAATAAATGTGGAAACAAGTCTGAGGACGGAGGGTCTGCAGGAGGCCCCGTGGCCTCAGCCCAGCTCTGTTGGGAACCAGAGGCCTCCCTCCAGGCAGGCTTCAGCTGTCCCTGGCAGGATGGGCTGTTAGCTGCAGACTTAAGGTGGCTAACTGCTGCTGGGGAGGCTGGCGTGGTGTCCGTGGGAGACTTGCCAAGGCCCATCTGTCCTGCCCTGGCCCAGGCTGGTACAGGGACAGCAGTGGGTTTTCTGAGTAAACGGACTTCCTTTTTTTCCATGTGGCTCTTGCCACTGCCTGACCCCAAGGGAGGCTCCCCTAAGCCCAGCTGCCACCTCTGCCCCGGGCTCAGTCCCGGCCCCCTCCCGTCCTCCCTTCGTAGAGATCACTGCAGAGCTTTGCACAGGCACATTCAACCAGAAACAGTGGGGAGGGGCAAATCCCCAGCATGCAGGGGAAAGGCAGAGGTGCTGATCTCCTGGCAACTTCAGCCGGGGCGTCTTGGCCATTTTCAGGCATGGGAGAAAGAGGTAATTTTTTATTTAAGATGCATTCTCATGTCGGGAGAGGGAGAGGCCGACCCCTGTTAGTAACGGAAGTTTTCCGTCTTTTAGTCCAGGCCAGCACGAACAGCAAAAGTAAACCCTCCCAAGAAGCCAACAGCATCAGCAATAAGGTGGAGACTACAGGTGTGAGCCACTGCACCCGGCCCTATTCTTTCTTTTCAAAAAATAGCCATGCTTGGCTGGGTGGCTCTCTGGCAGCTTCCCTGGAAACTCAGTGTGTGCCAGTGTTTAGAAATGTTCCACTGCCATGTGGCGCTGCACCCCCATTGCTGGGGCAGGAATGCTTCTCTCATCCACCTTATTGCTGATGATACCTCCGAAGGAACACAATAGTTCTCCAGTATCAGAGCCCAATCATAGAGAAACACATGAAATGCCAGAAAAAGAATTCAAAATAATAATCTTAAGGAAACCCTGTGAGAAACAAGAGAATACACATAGGCAATTCAACAAATATGGAAAATAGTTCATGCTCTGAATGAGAAATGCAACAAAGACATAGATATCATAAAAAGCACCAAGCAGAAATCTTAACAGCTGAAGAATTCAATAAATGAAATTTAAAACACAATTGAGAGCTCTGACAATAGGCTAGAAGAACAAGCAAAAGAAAGAATTTCTGAACTTGAAGATAGATCGTTTGAAATAACACAGGCAGATCAAAAAACCAAAATAAACCTACAGAGTTTATGGGACACCATTAAATGAACAAATATTTGCATTCTAAAAGGTGAAGAGAAGGTAAAATATTTACAAAACATATGTAATGAAATAAAGTTGAAAACTCCCTGAGTCTTGGGCGAGAGAAAAAGTCCCAAATAGATTCAACTAAAACAGATTCTTTCTGAGGCACATTACCGTGAAATTGTCAAAAGTCAAAGACAAAGAATTGTAAAAGGAGCAAGAGAAAAGCATGAAGTCACATCTAAGGGAATTCCCCTTAGACTAACGGCACATTTCTTAGCAGAAACCTTACAGGCCGGGAAAGAGTGGGATGATATGTTCAAAGTGCCAAAAGAAAAAAACTGTCAGCTAAGAAAAATATACTCAGCAAAGTCATTCTTCAGACATCAAGGAGAAATAAAATATTTCACAGACAAGCACAGACTAAGAAAATTCATCACCGCTGGACCAGCCTTACAAGAAATTCTCAAGATCTTACATTGGGAAGTGAAAAAATGACAACTGTTCCAAAAACGTGAAACTATTAAAGTCACTGGTAGGAAGGATAAAGAAAAAGGAATAAAAACTTATCTCTACAGAAAACCAGCTGATCACAAAAATAAACAAAAAGAGAAGATTTACAAAACAATCAGAAAACATCAACAACATGACAGGAGTAAATCCTTACCTATCAATAATAACCCTTAATGTAAATGTATTAAATTCCCGCATTTAAAAGATATAGACTGGCTGAATGGATTTATTCATTCATTCATTCAAGATAGGTTCCCAATCTCTCACCCAGGCTGGAGTGCAATGGCATGATCATAGCTCACTGCAACCTCAACCTCCCAGGCCCAAGTGATGCTCCCTCCTCAGCCTTCCAATTAGCTGTGATCACAGGCATGCACTACCACACCCAGCTAATTTCTTAAATTTTTTGTAGAGATGAGGTCTCCCTATGTTGCCCAGGCTGGTCTCAAACTCCTGAGCTCAAGCAATCATCCCCCCTCAGCCCCCCAAAGTGCTGGAATTACAGGCATGAGCCACTGCATGTGGCATGAATGGATTTTTTTTAAACCCAACTATACGCTGCCTACAAGAAACTCACCTCTCATGCAAAGACACATATAGGCTAAAAGTGAAGGGATGGAAAACAATATTCCACAAAAATGGAAAGCAAAAGTGAGCAGGAGTAAGTGTACTAAACAAACAGACTTCAAGTAAAAACTGTAAGAAGAGACAAAGACACTGTGTAATAATAAAGTGGTTAATTTGGCAAGGGAATATAACACTTGTAAATATATATGCACTCAACACTAGGGTACCCAGATATACAAAGTAAATATTATTATTAATAGATCTAAAGGAAGAGATCGACCTCAGTAGAATCATAGTTAGACTTTAACACCCCTCTCTCAGCATTAAAAAGATCATCTAGATAAACAATTAGCAAAGAAACATTGGATTGAAACTACACCATAGAACAAATGGAGCTGACAGACCTTTACAGAACATTTCACTCAATGGCTGAAAATTACATTCTTTTCATCAGCACGTGGAGCAGTCTCCAGGATTGACAATATGTTAAGACACAAAACGTGTCTCTACAATGTTTTAAAAATCAAAATCTCACACCAGGTATCTTATCTGACCACAGTGCAACAAAACTAGACAGCAATAACAGGAGGAACATTTGAAATATTCAAATACATGGAAATTAAGCAACGTGCTCTTGAATGACCAGTGGGTGAAGGCAGAAATTAAGAATGAATATTTAAAATTCCATGCTCACTTTGGCAGCACATACACTAAAGTTGAAACGATACGGAGAAGATTAGCATGACCCCAGCACAAGGATGACATGCAAATTCATGAAGTGTTCATGTTTTTAAAAATGAAAAAAGTTTTAAAAATGTTAAATTCCTTGAAACAAATGAAAATAGAAACACAGTGTACTAAAACCTATGGGACACAGTAGCAGCATTAAGATATAAGTTAACAACAGTAAACGTCTACGCCAAAAAACTGGACACCTGGCTGGGTCCAGTGGCTCATGCCTATAATCCCAACACTTCGGGAGGCTGAGGCAAGCAGATCATTTGAAGTCAGGAGTTTCAGACCAGCCTGGCCAACATGGTGAAACCCCACCTCTACTAAAAATATAAAAATTAGCCAGGCGTGATGGCACGCACCTGTAATCTCAGCTTACTTGAGAGACTGAGGTAGGAGAATCGCTTGAACCCAGGAAGCAGAGGTTGCAGCAAGCCAATTGTACCACTGCACTCCAGCCTGGTGACAGAATGAGACTCCATCTCAAAAAAAAAAAAAAAAAAAAAATTAGCTGGGTGTGGTGGCAGGCGCCTGTAATCTTAGCTACTCAGGAGGCTGAGGGAAGAGGATTGCTTGAATCCAGGAGGCAGAGGTTGCGGTGAGCTGAGATCATGCCACTGCACTCCAGCCCGGGTGACAGAGCGAGACTCATCTCAAAAACAAAAACAGACGAACAAAAAACTCTGGAAACCTAATGACGCATCTCAAGGAACTAGAAAATCCAGGACAAGCCAATCAGAGCAGAAATAAATAATTTTGAGATAAAAAAAATGCAAAAGATCAACAAAAAAGCTCATTTTTTAAGAGAGATAAAATTGATAAACCATTAGCTAGACTAACTAAAAGAAAAAGAAAGAAGACCCAAATAAATAATATCAGAAGTGAAAAAGGAGACATTCCAATGGATGTCACATAAATATAAAAAATCATTACAGACTACTAAGAACAGCTATATGCCAATACATTTGAAAACCTAGAGGAAATGGATAAATTCCTGAACACATACAGCCTACCAAGATTGAACCAAGAATAAATAGAAAACCTGAACAGACTAATACCAAGTAGGAAGATTAAATCAGTAATAAAAAGTCTCCCAAGAAAGAAAAGTCCAAAACTAAATAGCTTCACCACTGAAGTCTACTGAGCCTTTAAAGAATAATTAATATGAATTTTTCTCAAGCTATTAAAAAAAAACTGAAGTGGACTGACTTCTTTCTAACTCATTTTATGAGGCCAGCATAACCCAATACCAAAACCAGACAAGGACACAACAAAAAAGACTACGAGCCCATATCCGTAATGAACACAGGCAGAAAAAATCCTCAACAAAATACCAGCAAACCAAATTCAACAACGCATCAAAAAGATAATACGCCATGATCATGTGGGGCTTATCCCAGGAATGCAAAGATAATTCAACACATGCAGATGGGACTACAGGTGCACACCACCACACCTGGATTTTTGTTTGTTTTTAAGGCAGAATCTTGCTGTCACCCAGGCTGAAGTACAGTGGCACAATCTTGGCCCACTGCAAACCCCGCCCCTCCTGGGCTCAAGTAATCCTCCCACCTGTCTCCCAAGTAGCCGGGACCACAGACCTGCACCATTATGCTCAGCTACTATATATATAAAATTTTTATTCATTTATTTATTTTTGAGATGGTGTATCGTTCTGAGGCCCAGGCTGGAGTGCAGTGGCATGATCTCAGCTCACTGCAATTTCCACCTCCCAGGTTCAAGGGATTCTCCTGCCTCAGCCTCCTGAGTAGCTGAGATTACAGGCCCTCACCACCATGCCCGGCTAATTTTTGTATTTTTAGTAGAGACGGGGTTTCACCAGGTTGGCCAGGTTGGTCTTGAACTCCTGACCTCAGGTGATTGGCCCACCTCTGCTCCCAAAATGCTGGGATTACAGCTGTGAGCCATTGTACCCAGACATATTCATATATATATATAAAGTATATATATATATATATATATATATAAAATATATATATATATATAGTATGTATATATAAAGTATATATATATATATAGTATGTATATAAAAGTATATATATATAAAGTGTATATATATACTAT
>CAUYLG010012166.1:0-11180 GCA_963573385.1 Cacajao melanocephalus
TCCCTCTCTCCGCCCGCTCGAGTTGCCCGTAGACCCCAATAAACCTGGACTCGGCCTTCGGCTCTCAGAGTGTTACTTGGGACTAGACAACTGGGAAAGGACGACAGAAGGGGGTCGTACATTCGGGGGGGGGTCACACAAATTCCACTCCCTGTGTATTTGTGTTGGCCTTAGTGGCTTGCTTGACCGAGGGAATAAGCCAGGAATGATGCTGAGTTACTTCCATGGCTAGGTCAGAAGAATACTTGCAGCTTCTGCTCTGGTCCTTTGGCAAAGCAGCTCTTAGAACATAACTGTCACTCTCAGTGAAAGCTGGAGAGACCCAAGAAAGCTGGAGAGAAACAAGGAGAAAAATGGAGGGTCCCAGCCAACAACCAACACAGCTTTGCAGCAACATGAGTCAGCCATCTTAGAAGTGGACTGGCTAGCTCCAGTTGAACCACCCCACCTACTCTTCCTGGAACAGACACAAGCCACCCTGCTGAGCCCTAGTCAAATTACAGAATCATGTGTAAAATAAATGCTTATTATTGTGTTAAGCCACTAAGTTTTGGAGTGATTTGTGACACAACAGGTAACCCAAAAAAGAATTCGTGATAGCTCAAATCAGCCATAAGGGAAAAGATAAGTTCCTAAGAACTTATATGGAAGACCCTTCAATAATATGGTTAAGAACTTGGGGTTTGGGTGCCAGGTGTGGTGGCTCACACCTGTGATTCCAGCACTTTGGGAGGCCAAGGAAGGTAGACCACGTCGTCAGGAGTTCAAGACCAGCCTGGCCAAGATGGTGAAACCTCATCTCTACTAAAAATACAAAAATTAGCCACGAGCGGTGGCAGGCGCCTGTAATCCCAGCTACTCAAGAGGCTGAAGCAGGAGAATCACTTGAATCCTAGAAGGCAGAGGTTGCAGTGAGCTGAGATGGTGCCACTGCATTGCAGCCTAGGTGACAGAGTAAGACTCTGTCTCAAAAAAAAAAAAAAAAAAAAAAAAGGATTTGGGGTTTTGGAGTCAGAAAGACTTATATTTGAACACAGCTGTATCACTTAACAGGCAACCCCTGGCAAATTCATTAATTTTTCTGAACCTCAATCAGTTCCCTCAACTGAAAATGGGAATAGTAATCGGGACTAGTTTCTTGAGATGTTGTGAGGTTACATGGAGATAATGTATGCAAAATGCTTTGCCCTGTGCCTGACACTTAGTAAGTATTCAAAAAAAAAAAGGGAGCTATTAATAGGACTGAATTTTTACCTTTTTAAAAATGGCACCATATCATTCAACTTTCTCAAAAATAGATGCTTCTGTGGCGTGACTCCCTGATTTCCATTACATTAAGAGACCAGATGCAAAAAGAGTTAGTCCCAGGAGAAACAGGAGCCACAGTTGACTAGCCATCTTCTATGCATCAGTAGTGTTTATTAAGATGTCATAGGATTAACCGCCAGACTGCCTTTCAGAAGCCTTTTGTGACTTACGAACCATGGTAGTCATGGGAGCTAACTCAATATTACCAACCCTCAGCAAAATAGCTTTCCAACATTATAATACTATCACATCTATTTTGGCAAACATATTAGCCAATTCAGTGGAGAGCAAACTGTTATGACACCAATTTAAAAGATTCTGCAAATTCAGAGGGAGGAAAAAGGGCATGATTTTATCAATCCATTGCAAATCTTGCTGCTGATAATTAGTGCAAACCCCATTATAAAAGCCTAGATGTGAGATGTAATATCTACCACAGAGAGTGGAAGAGACTTCAAACAGAAGGATCAATTTACCACTTTATTAACCTGAGCTTGATAACAGATCACTGTTGGAGATATTCACATCCCATTTCCACTTTATTACAGAGATTACACTGAATAGAGAGCTGATTTTTAACAATAAAAGTCTTTCTGTGGCCTTTAGCCAGAGGCAAGAAAATTCTGACCTCACAGTTATAGCAAAACAGAGAAACCTCCTAGCATATATCTCTATATTAAACAACCAGCCTTCAAGATACATCAGTGGAAGGATGTTGGAAAGAAATGCTGCTTTAAAAATATAAATAGCCCACGATTTAGGAGCAAGTACAACAGATGTTTAGAATTGGTTTAATAAATATTTAAATACATATGCCAACATGCCATTGGTTTGTGAAATAGAGACTCCAGGTAATACTGACTTGAGGTCTGTATTACTTACTGATTATTAATATACAATACAATGAATATTCATGGACAATGAAAATTCACTATTTTAATGTAAATATGGATACCTGAGTTACTGAGTGATTTATCTTCCTCTTGGGTGGTTGTTACATGGTAATAAGTGCTATACTCCTTGCCATATGTTAATGAGTCATTTCAAGTACAAAAGCTTTATGAAAAGTTGAATGTTATGTTGTAAGGCATTAGAAAGTCATTATAGGATAACAATCAGAAAACTCAATTTTTCTAAAGAATCCACCATTTCTCTGCTGATGCATAAACCATAGCTTTGCTATTTTAAAAATTCATAATGGTGATTAACCTGATCGCTTATTTCGATGAGACTTAATGTATCTGGGATGCGTTCCTCTGACATTTCTACTCTTCTTTAGAGCTACATAAGCTTAAGGTAATGATGGGTTCCCAAACCTCTATTACAACAGAAAAGTAGCAATAAAGAGGGAATACTATCACAGAGGAAAAAAAAATCCAAACAGAATTTCATACCTCTTTCACTCTTACAATGGCCTTCAACAAAAGCAGTATTTTCTCCCACAACATGGCCTAAACGTGTTAATATATGCCCAGCAATGAAGAGGTGTAAGTCAAATAATGTCAAAAAGCTCTGGATTCAACCCAATTAAACAAAATTCTTCACTGAAAGACTTCTCAAAGGTGTTTAACATGCTGATATTAATTGAGAGTTTCCAAAAAGAATAAACTATGCTGTGTTTACCTAACTCTTTCTTCACAGAACATTTCATAGGACTAGTGTTCTATGAACACAAACATAGGCTGGTGGAGTTTAACTACCACTTTTTCTAATCTCTTAGGTAACTTACTCATGTTTTTGAGGATCTCTAAATCACGAACAAACTTTTGTTCTCATTTTCTCCCCTACATAAAGCTAAGTTTAAGATGAAACCTCACAATGATATATGAGAAAAGGCACACTTGCTAGGCCCATGGTACAACAACAACAACTGCAAATTTAATTACATCGCTTACCTGTTTAAAGTCCCTCCAGTAGCTTCCCAAACTCTACATGGTAAAATGCAAATTCTGTCAATCAAGCTTTTGAAAGTTTCTTTATGACCTGCTCATCTTTTCTTCCCCAGTCATAGCTGTCAGCACGCAAGACTTTAATGTGGGTACTCTTAGCCCCCCACAAATCCCTCACCAAAGTAAATGCTTCAAAAGCAGACAAGTCCTGGCTAATTTAGCTGAATGTGGCACTTCTGGCACTTAATATGACTGTCTGCCCTTGGAGACCTTATACCTATGATTTATCTACCAAAAAAGCATTTATGCCACCAATTCCTGCTGGAGTAGGGGTGGGAAAACTCCCATATATTCTATTGGCTTCAGGGTCAGCTTACACATCACTTCTTCCAGGAATCTTGTCTGATACAAAAAGGTTGGGCTAGGTATCATTACTATGGGTTCTCTCATAGTATTCATTCCTTTCCCACACCTGAGAATATCCCACTCTCCATTGAAATGACCCCCTTACTTATCTCCTCAACCAGAATGTATATTTCCTGAGTGCTAAAGATGGAGTCTAAGCAGATATATTACGTTTACCAAAGAGTCTTTTACACCACAGTCAACCAATAAAGTACATATAATCTTACTGTGCATGACACTATCACCATATTGGCCACTTATTATTGAACTAATGCATGCCCACCATTTATCTCAAGAGTAGAAAACTCTAATTCAGATAATAGGAATGTTTTATGAGGCCAGGCTCTAGTCTACACACCTGTGAAGTGGAGTCACTATAAACACCATTTAATGTGTCAACCTTAATAACATAAGCAAGGTCAGAAATTTTAAAAAGGAAGAGAGGGAGACAAAGAGCAGGAGAGGGAAGAAAAAGCAAAGAATGCAAGAAAAAGAAAAAGCAAGTTAAAGAGTAGTGTTGTTTCTCCTTTCAAATGAACTTCTATCCTGGAGCGACCAGGGGACTGGAGGCTGTTCTCCCACCAGTCTCTGTTTCACATGTATTCTGTCCCATGGAATTTTAGATATTGCAGAAATTAACAGAATTCCAAGGGAAATCTTGACCTCAAGCAATTTTGTTTGCCTCATGTGCTTGAAAAGGAACTCATATGTAAGTTAGAACTCAATTGCTAAAGTATTTTAAGAAACAATTTTTCTCTCAGTGCTGGAAAATACTGGAAATGGTGGTTACAAGTGAAACACAAACAGAAATTAGCCACAGGGGTAAAAATATCCCTTCCATAATTTTGTATCATTCAAAATCGCAAGCACAAATACTTCCAGAGTAGGAATCCTGGGAGCGCACGCTAGAGAAGAGCTTATAATGTCCTATTAGTGCTATCAACAACAGAAATTCAAACGCAAAAATCACATGAAACACAGACCTCAAATTACTCCAGTGTTTGTTACAAAGCAAATGCTTAATGAAACTTTGAAAAAGAAAGAGAGGAAAGGAGAAAGGGAAGGGAAGCAAGAAGAAAAGGAAGGAAAAAGGGGAGGAGAAAAGAAAAAAGGAAGAAGGTAGGAAGAAAGAAAAGTTGATTTTGGTTTTTGGGATATTTTTGACAGCAATCTTTCACAACTAACATTTTACTGTATACTCTCAAATCACAAAGTTGGTGTACAATGCCAACAGGCAATACTAGCCAATGGAAAATATCTGACACATTCTATCTGGAAATGATGGAGTCTCTTATACGTTTCATAAGAAAAAAAAGAATTGCCATAGATAAAACAGGAGTACACATTTCTAATCAGTAACTCATAAAATTACTGTAAGAATTTCTAAGCAATAATGAATAGAAAGTTTCTCTTACACAGGACTTGGAACTTAAAGGACTTAATATATGCGAGTCATGTTCCATTACTCTGTTTTTGCTTATACAAAAGTGAGACATGCAGGGTGAACTGGACTGTCTTTTGTCAAATTCCCAAAACAAATATGGAGGGGTTTCAGTGCATCAGTCAGTTATACTGTGGACCATGCTGGAATAGAAATGAGGATGTAGAAACAATGAACAAATACAGGCCAGTCGACAGTGTCAACACATCCTACTCTGCTGCCCTGGTGTTCAAGTTTGAAAACCGTGAAGGCTATTAAAGTTATGTAGACTCTACTCCAGAACCAAGATAAGCTGAACAATAGATCACAATAGGTGTATATTTGATAAATCAGGCCATGCAGAATTCCTAGTGGTCACTTGCATTCTAACCCTCTCTCAGCTCCAAGGGGCTCTCTCTGGAGGTTGGAGCTCATCCACAAGGTTTTGGCCAGGATCCAGAAACAGGTAATAGGAAAACTGGCAAAGCTCCCAACACAGCCCATGAATGATCTGCAAATAGTGCCCTTCAGATCAAATACTCAAGCCACAGGGCTTGGAGGTGCAGCCTCATGTATGTCTTCCAGAAACAATTATTTCACCATTGAGGTCCACTTGTGCTGCTTGCTAGAAATCATTCTCCTCTCTTCTCAGCCCCACTACCCTCAGTCATAATTTTAAACACCTACTTGGAACTGCATCCCTAGACTCAAATTTACACATCTCATCTCCCTATAATGCAGTCCTCTCCAGCTCACTACCATCAATCAGCAAGACTGCCAGACGCTGCTATCCCACTGCACCAATGTCAAAGCCACCCTGTTGTGGATAACCTTCCAGAAGAATTGCACACCATCTCTCTATGGACAGACATATGCTGAGCAGAGGAGTACCTTCCTCAAATCTGCAGCTATGCTTTAATATGACTCCCACAAACCCCCTCAACCCTAAGTTTTTCTTTTTCTCTCTTCTCCTTTATAGTATTTGTAACCAAACACATCGTCTGCTGTACTGAGATAATCTGCAGAGAAACAACTGACGAACCTTTGGAATGTGTTTACAATCTGTAGAACCAAGATACATACATGGTAGTCAAAGATTTCATCCTCACTAAGGAATCAACACTAATCTGAGAAATGTTCTCTTTGAAATGTTTGGTTTTTAAGTCCACTAATATGGCTTCTAAAATGGTAAAATAAAATGACATATTTACTCTCAATGTGTGCTCTGGGCTGGAATAAGCACTGTATAATCATCTGAGATTATAATCACATGGTCGTTCAATTACAGTCACAGAAAGCCTCTGAGTTGTGAAAATGTATGAAAAAAACAAAAGAACAAAACAATATCTTGTTATTAATAGAGTGGCAGAATGTGCCTAACTCAACATCTTGGGTTTGATGGTGGGAAGCCATCAAACTAATTACACAAATATTTCCTGAATACCTACTGTGTTCAATCAGAGTGCTCCATGTAAGGGAGGTCCACACTGTCCCCTGTTTTAATTGCTTACTTTGCTGGGGACTTCAGTAACTTCACCAAGTCACACTTAGGGGGAAATCACAATTTATAGAAAATGTATATGGAAAAAGGCTTCCTAATCTTTGCAAAAACAAAGAATCTTTTGTTATGCATAATTCGTTTTTAAAGAACTCATTGTACATTCTCCACTTCCATCATCATCTACATCACCTAACTAATGTGATTTCCAAGTGAGAAGTATTTATTGTGCTTTTCCACTCCAGTGGCAGGGTGGGATATATGCCTGCTTCATTTTTCTTTTTTCCTGCCCTCCTTCATGTTCAGTTCACTGTGAAGGTGTTGTTGACATCTTTGCCATTTTTTGCCAAAATGACTGCTCAAATTAAGGTAACTTGGGAAGTTATTGCCTGTAAAACAAATGGGGCGTCACTGAAATGGTTATTCCTTGCTTGTATTTCACTTGAAATTTAACAAAGTCAGGGAGATGGGTCCCACAAGCATACCTCTAGTAAAAGCTCCAGCTCTTACTTGCAACGTATGTTATGCAGCAATTATGCTACCAAGCTGCCCAGAATTCTTTATCTGCATGCAAATTAGTTCATATATACTACAGCTGCCATTATGACAGTATTAAAGAAAGAATCCAGTAAGGAAACTATCCTTTTTATGGAACTGCAGTTCAATTATCTTAATAACACACTGGACGTACCTGCAATTGCTTACAAAGTGAAAAGACCAATTCTCTCCTCACATGCCCAGACCACTGTATTTAACCCACCTTCTTATCACTTTAAATACAAGAACAACCAAGAGGGTAATTTCTATACTACCTTTTACAGGCCTGCCTCTTTGAACGCTATGACGGGAGCATTCCTTCAACTGACAGTATGGATAACTAGGATTAAACATTCCTACAATCCTTTAACAGTTAAAACATTAAACAGCCATCCAACCCACAGCTGTTAGCTCCCAGCTTTGCCATCAATCATTAAGTTCTGAGACCTTCAAAGGCCACCAGCAGGCAGGAGTGAGAAAGGAAAAAAGAATATTAAGTCCTTAATTCCAGGCCTGAAAGATACGAATAAAGCAAAGACTGGATGCTTTTAAAAATCTAGGAAGGTTATGATATTTTAGGAAAGCTTAGATTCCCCTATCTTCTCTTCTTCCACTGGTGACTGCCTATATTTCTCGAATAGCCAACCTAAATCACTGCTTTTAGGCTGAGATTACAGAGGACAAGCAATAGCTCCTTTGTCACACCATTGGCTCCTTTTAGGAAGCAAAGTCCCAGCCCTCAACACTGGTGTTTCCACAGCTTGCTGAGCTTGGGATGCTACCATAAGGGCACTGAGTCTCACACCTAGGTTATATTGTTCATAGCTAATTATATTTCAGAGATGGGCATGGTGGCTCACACCTAGCACTTTGGGAGGCTGAGGCAGGTAGATCACTTGAGGTTAGGAGTTCCAGACCAACTTGGCCAATATGGTGGAACTCCATCTCTACGAAAAATATAAAAATTAGCCAGGAGTGGTGTTGCATGCCTGTAATCCCAGCTACTCGGGAGGCTGAGGCGGGATAATTGCTTGAACCTGGGAGGCAGAGGTTGAAATCATGCCACTGCACTCCAGACTGGGTGACAGAAGGAAGACTCCATCTCAAAAACAAAAACAAAAACAAAGAACCTCAAAGTTATTTCAGAGAGATCATAAAAAGTACCAATTGGCAATTTTTAAAAAGTGGGGTGGGGAGTATTGATCTTCACATAAAATAAATATATTTTTACAGACCGCTTTTTTTTGGTTGGGTGAAAGACTACAAAGATTTTAAGAGTATCATAAGTTAAATAAAAATGGCTTATTAATTTATCCTTGCTCTGCTGCTATTATGTACATCAAGAAAAAACTGAAACACCTTGAAAAAGGTGATCTGAATTTAGACTGTAAAACTAACAGAAGCACCATATTTTTACCTCCCTTTTCTTTCACTCCATGTCAACTGATACAAATTGATAAAACACTGCAAAATTCATCTAATGTTGCAAAATTTATCTAAAGTTTTCTCAAAACTAAGATTTTCAATACAGTGCAATTGCTGTCAAACATGGTGCTACTTACATACCCTAAGTCCTACATTCACTCATGGAAGAGATTCAATAGATACACTATGGGCAGGACAGGAACTAGGGTCTGAAGTCACCAGGGATATATAAAGAGATGCAATGTCCATCCCCATGGAGTGGAAAATCCAATGAACTTGGCACTCAAGAGACTGTACCTTTCTCTGGTAAGATACCAGGCAGATCACAGAACCATCTGCACCTCAATTTATGAATCTGTAATGTGAAGAAAATATAACCTACCACATAGGGCTGTTATGATCATTTCAATTTGATAATCTGTAAGTTAAGGGTTTTGCATGATGCGTAGCAGAGAGCAAATGCTCAGCAAATGTCAACTCCCAATATTTCCCCTTTTCTCAAGGCAAACATTGGCCCCTGTTCCAAAACATTATTTTACCATTCAACAAACATATGAAAAAATGCTCATCATCACTGGTCATTAGAGAAATGCAAATCAAACCACATTTAGATACCATCTCATTCCAGTTAGAATGGCAGATCATTAAAAAATCTGGGGACAACAGATGCTGTAGAGAATGGAGAAATAGGAACACTTTTACACTGTTGTTGGGAGTGAATATTAGTTCAACCATTGTGAAAGACAGTGTGGCGATTCCTCAAGGATCTAGAAATAGAAATTCCATTTGACCCAGCAATCCCATTACTGGGTATATAACCAAAGGATTATAAATCGTTCAATTATAAAGACACATGCACATGTATGTTCATTGCAGCACTATTTACAATAGCAAAGACCTGGAACCAACCCAAATGCCCATCGATGATAGACTGGACAGGGAAAATGTGGCACATATACACCATGGAATACTATGCAGCCATTAAAAATGTTGAGTTCGTGTCATTTGTAGGGACATGGATGAACCTGGAAACCATCGTTCTCAGCAAACTGACACAAGAACAGAGAATCAAACACCGCATATTTTCACTCATAGGCGGGTGTTGAACAATGAGGACACATGGACACTGGGAGGGAAGCATCACACACTGGGGTCTGTTGTGGGGGTCTAGGGGAGGGACAGTGGGAGGTGGGGAGGTTGGGGAGGGATAACATGGGAAGAAATGCCAGATATAGGTGACGCAGCGATGGAGGCAGCAAACCATGTTGCCGTGTATGTACCTATGCAACAATCATGCGTGATCTGCACATGTGTCCCAAAACCTAAAGTACAACTAAAAAAAAATAGTAACACACACACACACACCAAAAAATTGGTTTGTCATATCTTTTTTTTTTTTACATTTTACAAACTAGTTTTACATACACAGTATACATTTCAACTGCTATTTTATTGTGAGTTTGAGTAAGGCATATATCATTCTGATCTTCTGTCTCTTCTCTACACAGGGAATAATATTAATATCGCTAATACTAACTTTTTAAAATTTAAACTGCTACTCAAATTTTAGACATTACTGTTATTATTACTTGTAAAGTTTTGAGCAATGCAAATGATATCCACATGAAGTTATTATTTGTATATCTTTTACAAACTTCTACATATTAAAATCATTTCATGGGAAACAAACATTTCCTTTTCTAGGAGACTAAAACACTTATTAAATGTAGAGGTAGATTAAAGTGATTCAGGTTTAGTTCAAAGCTAGAGAATAAATACAGATGACCTTTCAACATCCTTTTCAATTCAATGATGCTATAATATTTAGTTATCTTTTAGAATTTTCCAACATAATTTATCACCATCATCAAAAGATACATTCCAAAATGTTATTTGCCGATTCAATAATGTTGACACTTATGAGGCAGGGACAGTGATGAAATGGTATAATCTGTTTTGAATGACATGAAATTGAGGTGCATACCAAAACATGAAATAAAACAAATGGCCACTTTGGAAATTCTAGTTTCAATGTGTCCTTTGAAAAATTACCTTGTATCGAATATATATATAGACCGCCTGGTGGGCTAATGCCCGAAATGATGACTGTTTATCAACAGGTGTGCAAATACCCTATTACTAAGGGATGTCAGGTGGAAATAAACTGACAATTATAATTTTTCAATTAGACGTTGGTTCATTGGTTGATAATACCTACCAGCCAATGTACTTGTACTTCTATTTGTTGGTTTTTAAAATTAGTTGCAATGTTTTCATGGTGGGACTTTAGCTTAAAAAATGACGATAATTTCCTTTGCTCTTGCAGCAAATCACTTGCCTTTTAATATTTAAGAAAATTATTAATACTTATTGTGAGCATAAATGCATTTGAGAAATTCAATTACGTCTGTTTATCTAGGAAGTATAATTTTCTTTTTCTTTTGTTTTGAAAGAAAGAAAAAGAGAGTAAAGAAGAAAGAAAGAAAGAAAAAGAATGAAAGAAAGAAAGAGGAAGAGAAGGAGGGAGAGAGAACGGGATTCTTGTTCTATTGCCCAGGCTAGAATGCAGTCTAAAAATGGGTATTAAAAACCTCTTTTATGCCAATAATTGTGCTTAACAATGGAGACAGGAAGGAAAAAGGGATGAAAATAACAAACAAGCAGCCAACCAATATTTTATTTAAACCTGTGAAATGCT